>PVKS010016771.1:0-43297 GCA_004027875.1 Aplodontia rufa
GCCAAAACACCACTCCATAGAAAGGAAGAAATAGGGGGTATCTCAATCCCTGACCTGAAATTATACTACAGAGCCGTAGTAGTAAAAACAGCTTGGTATTGGTATCAAAACAGAACCAAAGATCAGTGGAACAGAATAGAAGATCCTGAGAGAAACCCCCATATCTTTAACTATTTGATATTTGATAAAGGGGGCAAAAATACAGTGTGGAAGAAAGATAGCCTGTTCAACAAATAGTGTTGGACAAACTGGACAGCCATATGTAGACAACTGAAGCTGGATCCTTATTTTTAACCTGCACAAAAATTAAATCAAAATGGATCAAAGACCTGGATATTAAACCAACAGCTTTAAACTTACTAGAAGAAGAAGTAGGGTCATCATTACACCACATAGGAGTAGGCAGCTACTTCCTTAACAAAACTCCCATGGCTCAAGCTGTAAAATCGAGAATAAATGAATGGGATGCAATTAAACTAAAAAGCTTTTTCGCAGCTAAAGATCTAGTCAAGAGCATCAAGAGAGAACCTACAGAATGGGAGAAAAGTTTTGCCTGCTACATCTCAGATAGAGGGCTAATATCCAGAATATACAGGTCACTAAAGAAAATAAACTCCAAACTCGCAAATAATCCAATCAAAAAATGGGCTAAAGATGTCAAAAGGAACTTCTCTCCAGTGGAAGTCCAGAAACCCATAAATATATGAGAAAATGCTACAAATCATTAGCTATAAGGGAAATGCAAATCAAAACTTAAATGAAAAACCACCTCATTCCTGTTAGAGTGGCAAAAATGAAGAATACAAACGTCAGATGCTGGAGGGGCTGTGGAAAAAGAAGAACACTGTTACACTGCTGGTGGGACTGCAAACTGGTTCAGCTACTCTGGAAAGTAGTGTGGAGAATCCTCAAAAAATTAAGGATGGAACTATGTTATGACCCAGCTATCCCACTCCTGGGGATTTTCCAAAAAGAATTAGAATCCGTGTATCATAGTGATGTGGCTTCCTCAGTATTTATAGCAGCTCAATTTACTATAGCTAGACTATGGAACCCACCCAGATGCCCCTCACTTGACCACTGGATACAAAAACTATGGTACATATATACAATGGAACACTACTCAGCCATTAGAGAAGACAATATTATGGCTTTTGAAACCAAATTGGATGGAGATGGAAAGAATTATGCTAAGTGAAGTATCCCAATCTCAGAGACTCAAGGGCCAAATGGTTTCTCTCATCTGTGGAAACTAGAATACATGGGGAAGCAGTAGGTTAAACGGCTAAACTAATAATAACCTCAAATTGTATGACTGTCAGCGTAAAACGGGGATGGCTCCCTAGAATACTTGGAGGGTAGGGAGGGGGAGGGGGTGGGGAGGGTATTTGAAGATCTCCTAGGATACTGGAGAGTGGGAATATAGGGGAACCATCTCAGAAGCAGATGTTATTCCTCCACGAGATACCCATTTAATGCAAGAGTTCTTCTGGGGGAAACTGGAACAGGTGAAAACCATGTTTTGGCATTGCCCCTGGATAACTATGTATATATACATTGGTTATTGATGGTTTGATAATGTTTCCCTCTCATTTGTATCTCTATATACTCTTATTTAAAAAAAAAGATAATACTGTTTAATTTTCATGTGTTTGCACAATATCTGAAGTTCCTCTTTTTTTTTTTTTTTTTGCTTCATAGTGGTCAGAGAAGAGGCATGCTATGAGTTCAAGTTTTTTTTTTAATTTGTTGAGGCTTGTTTTGTGTTTTAATAATGGACTACCCTGGAGAATATTATATGTACTGATGAGAAGAAAATGTGTTCTGTAGTCATAAGGTGAATTGTTCTATAAATAACTTTGGGGTCCATTTGGTCTTCATTCTAGTTTAATATTACTTTGTTGATTTTTTTTTTTTTTTTGGTCTGGATGCTCTGTTCATTGATTAAAGTAGGGTGTTGAATTTCTCTACCGTTATTATATTAAACTCAGGTATCTCTCCTTTTAGATTTAATAATGTTTGCTTTATATAATTGGTTGTTCCAGCATTGGGTGAACATACAGATGCAGTTGCTAATTCCTCTTGTCAAATTGATCTATTTATCATTATACAGTGACCTTCTTTTGTTACTTTCTACATTTTTAAAATTTAAAGTCTATTTTAACTAATACAGTTGTAGCTACTTCTGCTCACTTTTAGTTTACTCTTGCATGGTACATCTTTTTCCATCTCTTTGCTTTCAGTCCATGTGTATCTTTACTGGTGAGGTGAGTTTTTTATATGTGGTATATTCTGGGTCTTGTTTATTTTTATTTATTTAGTCAATCAATTTTAATCAAAAATTTAATCTATTTAAATTCAAGACTACCATTGATAAGTAAAGTAATATTCTTGTCATACTGTGAACTATTTTTTTTCTGATTGCTTTGTACATAATTTGCCCCTTTCTTTTTTATTATTCATATTTGTAATGTAGTGAATTTCTTTATTGACAGGGTTAAATTATCTTTTCTTTTGTATAATTGTGTATTTGCTCTACTACTGAGTTTTGTACTTCTGTGTATTTTCATGATAGTTGTAATAAGTCTTTCACCAATCTGGTGGTGGTGAATTATCTGTTTCTGCTGGATTTAGAAAATTTAGTTTTCATTCATTTAGTAGATTTGCTGAGTATAGTATTCTTGGTTGAAAAAAATTTTTCAGACTTTAAACACATCATATCATTGTACCCCGCCCTGTTAGTTTTCTGCAGAGAAGTATATTTGTAGTTTAATGAAGATTGCCTTATACATGACTTCTGCTTTTCTCTTGCTGTTTTTACAATCTTTTCGTTGTCTTGTACTTTTGACATTTTAATTATAATATGGTTTAGAGAGGATAATTTTTGGTTTACTCTCTTGGAAATCCTTTGAACTTCCTTGATCTTGATTTCTTTCTTTGTTAAATTGGGAAAGCTTTCAACAGTTATTTGATTGAATTCATTTTATGTCTTTTATCTTGTCTTCTTCTATACTCCCATAATGCTATAGTTTATTTATTGGTATTCCATAATACTCAAAGACTTTCTTCATTCATTTTATCATTTAAATTTACTTCACTGGATTATTTCAAAAAATCTATCTACAAGTGGAAAAATTGTCTCTTGTGAGAATTAATTCTGCTCCTGAGTCTCTCCATCATTAGTCAGTGTCCGGGAATCTCATAGGAGATTTCTTATGGTCTCAAGGGATCAATCCACTCAGGGAAGTCTGTTCAGCTA
Organism: Aplodontia rufa; assembly: GCA_004027875.1. Lineage (NCBI taxonomy): Eukaryota > Metazoa > Chordata > Mammalia > Rodentia > Aplodontiidae > Aplodontia > Aplodontia rufa. Next base: position 3,260 of record PVKS010016771.1, read on the forward strand.
GTTCTCAAGCTGAAAGTCAGTAGATACAGCTCAGTATCTGCTTCTTAATGTCTCAGTAGGCTGGGCTTCTGAAAACAGACTGCTCGGTTTCTTCTTGGGGCCACATAATGGTGCATGGGGTGTCTGGTTGATTTGGAGGTAACTTGGCAGCTTAAGCCAATCAGGGATAGTTGATTGACTACTTCATGTATTCAAAGGCTCATGAGTGGAGCCACCTGGCTGCTTCCTGGGTAGTAGAAAGGGCATGCTGCCTGGATGCTTCCTGGAACCAAAGAAGAGTGGGCAGGAATGCCTGGTTCTTCTGGGACAATAAGGAATGGATGGAGTGGTATACTTATTTTCTGGGGCTCTCCTTAGGCTGAATGCCTCAAGATGGGTCTTCCCAGATGCTTCCTGGGCCCACAGGAAGGAAGGCAGTGTCCATGTCTAGTTTTTAGGATGGATTGGCAAATCCTTGGAGCAGATGAAGGATTACTTCACAGGACCTCAGCATAGGTGAAATTTCCAGATATCTCTATGCAGTGAGAAACTGGATATATAGGCTGAGCTCTTTCTTTGGGGAAATGTAACAAAGTGGTACCTGAAGCCTGAAAAAGCTGCAGGGTTCTCCTTCAGTAAATTCCTAAGCTGCTTGTGGTGTACATGTGGGCTATTGGGGGCCTCCAGTTACTCTTTCCTTACTGAGTGAAGGCTCTTGGTTTATGCTGATCTCAAGATATGGAATGGTAGATGGTATATTTCTTCTTCATAAGGCCATGGTGTATATCTGTACTGTATGATATCTCTGCTACATCTCCAATACATTCCAAGGTTCTGCCTCAAACACCCCAGTGAGTTAGCTTGCTTTTTCTTTATTTCATTATTTTAGATGGAAGCACATGAGACCCCTCAACTTAGCCATCTTTATCAAAATTATCCACCAATATTTCTGTTGATCAGTTTTCCTGTTATAATTTCTTAATTGTTCCTTTAGGGGCTCAAATTAAATATATAATATATTGCTTGGTATTGTGCTGTAGGTCATTGAGGGTTTGTTCATTTTTCCTTAACAATTTCCTCTCTTTCCTTCAAGCTTGATAACTTATCTTAATCAATGAATACTATGGCCCTTTGTGAGCATGCATATTTCAGCCAAGTATTTTGATAGATTCCACGGAAGTTTTAGGCACGCAGCATTTCCAAGAGTTTACACTATAGCTTTCTATTGTTGCTATGACAAATGAGTCATTTAAAACAACACAAATTTCTTTTCTTTTTTAAGAGAAAGAGGAATGGTGAGAGAGAGAGAGAGAGAGAGAAAGAGAGAGAAGGGAAGAGAAGAGAATTTCATTTAGTTTTTCATGTGGCTTTCATTGCTCAGATACTTCATAGTGTACGAGGTGCTAGGGTTTGAACTCATGTCCTTGCGCATGCCAGGGAAGCACAGTAACTTCTGAGTTCAATCCAGCCCCCACAATTTTTTTTTTAATGACAGTTCCTGGAGCAAGAAATTCTAAATTAGTCTGAATTAAAGTCAAGATACTGTCACAGTTTGTTCCTACAGTGATTCTAGAAGAGTCTGTCTTCTTCCCCTTTTAGCTTCTTGAGGATGTCTGCATTCTTTGTATCCTGACCCATTATTACATAATCAAAATACATGAATTCAAACTGCTTCTTTCACAAAAGCTTTTCTTAGATATTGGATCCTCCCACTTCACTTTTAAAAAGACCATTCTGATTATTTTGAGAATCCTTTGTAAAATTAAACATAATTTCATTTGTAGATCCTTAAATGAGTCATATCTGCAAAGTCCTTTTTACAATGTAAAGTAATATATTCACAATTTCTGGGAATTAATATGTGGACATCTTGGAAGGGACATTATTCAGTCTGCTATATCCCCCTAACTTTCCAGTCTGTTTGCCTACACTAAACTCAGTCTCTGATTTTGAACCCAATAAGACTAAAATCCTTTCTGGCATCCTAAAATCCATTGAATTTCACATGTCCTTAGGAAAAACACACAACTATGTACATTTTGCTTGGTACGTTTCATGTCTCAATTTTTATTATTCTTTTGATTTCTGCCTATTTTGGTTGTATTGTAGTTCCATCAAATTTATTATGTGTTTTAATAACATTTCCCTATATTTCATCATTTCTATTTGTAGGGTAGTAAGTCTAAGTAGGCTAATTTCCATTAACTTTAATTCTGTTTTTAAAATTGTATGATTCTAAAAGTGATCTGGAATAGGAGATAAGGGGCATGTACCATGGTAACTTGGCTGTGGGTATGTGAGATAATCACATTACAGGTAGCAGGAAAATACAATAAGTACAAAGCTCCTGAGAAAAACAAGCACTTTGCCTGATTGATAAACAGCAAAGATTCAAGAGAGGAAAAAAAATAAAGAATAATAGACAATGGTAATTGAGGCTATAGGGGACCAGGTGACTTCAACAAATGAATTTTGCTTAAAATGAGGTGGAAGACCAGGTAGTGATGCAGCAGAGCAATAAGCTCATTTAAGGAATATTTTAAAGTGGTTTGGATTTGGAATGTCCTCTCCAAAAGCTTGATCCCAACAGGTGGCACTATTTGGAGGTGGTAGAAACTTAGGGAGACAGGGCTCAGTTGAAGGAAGCTGGGCATGGTGGGGTGGTCTGCTGTACCTGGAAAGGGTGAATTTTCTCCAGTCCCTCTCTTTCTCTTTGCTTCCTGCTGCCCCAAGGTGAGCAGCTTTGCTCTGCGATGACTTTTACTTTGATATTCTGTCTTGCAAGGAAGCCAGCTTACAATGGACTGAACCCTGCAACTGTGAGACAAAGTAAGTTTTCCCTACTTTAAGTTGTTCCTCTCAGGTATTTTGTCAGTGACAGAAAGCTGATTGACACCAATATCTATGTCTGTTTGGTTGAGAATATGCTAAAGGGTAAAGCATGACACAGAGATAGGAACAAGAGCCTTGGAAGAGAAGAAAGCTGGAGAGGGGCCCACAAATGACTGGGTGAAATATATAAAGGCATCTCCTGCTTAACCTCAGGGATTTGTGCAGGAAGATACTGAGTTCCTATTGTTCACTACTTTACACAAAAATTATGACGTGTTACATTTTAAAAAAAGCCAAATACCAATATTTTAAACAAAACAGCAGTGTAAGAAAATACTGGTATAACTTAAAAATAGAACATAAGAAACTTGGCCTCCAGATAATTAATATGATTTTTAGCAAACTGAGTCACAAAAGAAGAAGAAAGTGAAATCCTGAAGCACCAGGAACCCATTAATGACAGGCACATGCCCACATCTGTTTCAAAAACAGTTTATATGACTCCCAAAACTATGCATGTGGCAAGAAATAAGGAAAATCTGAGACTAATGTATTCCTATTATATGCAATATTGAAAAACACCAACTAATTTAGAAAGAAAAATAAAGTGAGAAATTTGGGACAACATTAAATCATATGAAGAACCCAAACTTAATTCATATGTTCATAATTCATATGTTCAAGAATGCTACAATGAGTAAATCAATTCAATAAAGAGAAGCAGAATTCTGTTCTTAAACAAGAGTAAAATCTACTAATTAAAATTTTGTGACTAAAAACATGTAATATGAGTAACTCATATTTGTAAATAAAGTACTACTAGTTTCCCTAAACTATATATATATTTTTTTTTAAAGAGAGAGAGAGGAAGAGTGAGAGAGAGACAGAGAGAGAGAGAGAGAAAGAGAGAAAGAATCAACTTTAGTTCTTCATCTGATTTTCATTGCTCTGACACTTAGTTGTGCATGTGGTGCTGAGGTTTGAACCTGGGTCCTTGCGCATGCCAGGCAAGCATTGTAACCACTGAGCACCACTCCAGTCCTCTTAACTTCATTTTAAAAAATGAAAAGCTTATCAGGGCAAATGTCTTGAAATACTTAACTTGAACTTAAGTGTTCATTCATACCGCTAATAATTTTTCGTGCTGTTAGTTCTCAAATTGCAAATGTCCTTAATCATTCAAACAAACATTATATACAACCTTATCATTGCTTGAAGCTCATTTTTTGTGGTAAACTTACACACACTATGCCTTACTCTTTTGGTTGCACTTGTGTTTCTTGCACACACACACACACACACACACACATACACACACAGTCTATACAGGTTTCCCCACCAAATCAAAGCAGATTCTATTTTTGTTTTGCTATGATGATTTTATATATTATTTTATTATTTTATACTTCCATCTATTTTCAATATTATAATTGCTCAAAATTGTTAAGAATTAAAAACATTCTTGCTTTCTTATTTCTTGGATTTTATGTGCTGAAATTTCAAATTGATTCTAAGGGAACTAAACATTATAAATTCTTATCATAGTGTTTTATGAAATATATACACACACACACACATATATATGTATACACTTACATATATATGCATACATATGTAACTTCTGTCTTTTGTTTATTTACTATCCATTCTTTAAATATTATAAAGCAAGTTCTTACTAAAGAAAGAATTTAAAGATTAACAAGTTAGCATGCTACAAGAAACATAATAATATTGGAAGAGGAATCACTGTTTACATGGCAGACATAATTATGTTCTGTGTGTGGTGGTGGTGGGAGTGGAGGGAATGTGATTTTAGGCAGAAGGCCCAGCAAGAGCTGGAGTGACATCCAGGAAACATATGTAGTTTGGTGTGGCTAGAGTGGAGGGTGTGACTTGTTTTGACAAATACTGAATAGCATCTTATGTTCTCTGTTTTCCAGGAATAGCTAAATATAAAAATGTACATCTTACACATATAATTTACAGATAACTGTACTGTCAGTGTAGATAATCCAAAGAGCAGTCTGTGTCTACGGTGATTGATTTCCCAAATAACGTGGCTAACGTGGTGTTCTTCAGATCAATTAATGGTTCTACTTCTTTTAAATTTCAGATAATTTTTAAGCTAGTTATAAATGATATATTAAGGGGTTGGAGCAGTGGTTAAGTGGTTATGGTGCTTGCCTGGTATATGAGAGTAAACTGGTTCGAACCCCAGCACTACGTACACGATCAACCGCCTGAGCAACAAAAGCCACATGAAAAACTAAGTAAAATTGTTTCTCTCTCTCTCTCTGTCCCTTTCTCTGTAAAAATATATAAGTAAATAAGTAAAATAATAAAGTTTGATTTCTCAATTTTATGAAATCATTTCGTATAATTTCCAAACTATATTTGATATTGTACACACTAAAAACTAGAAAGCATTGATCAAAGAAATTAAAGGAAACACAAATTAAAATCAAGTAATCATGGATTAGAGTTCTTAATAATTGTTCAATTGACCATACAATCCAGGTAATGTATAGTTTCAATACTATATCTATCAAAATCCATTTGGCAATATTTAAAATATGGAAAAATAATGTTAAAATTCATGTGAATTTCAAAAGGTTCATAATAGCTAAACATATACTGGAAAAGAGCAAAACAAAGCAAACCATTTTTCTTTCTGATTCCAAACTATGTTACAAAGTAATTGTAATTAAAACATGATGGTACTGGCATAAATACAGACATATAGACCAAAGAAATAGAATAATGAACCCCCAAAATAAAGCCATGTATATAATGTCACCTGAATTTAGACTCAGTGTCTGGAACACAATAGGAAATAAAAGAGCTTCTTTAACAAGTGACACTGGAAAACTGGATATCGACATACAAAAAATATAAAAATAGATCCCTACCTTATGCTACACACAAAAGTAAATCTGTGAATTAAATTCTAAATGGAAGAACTTGGGCTGTAATAGTCCTAAAAGAAAACATAAAGGAAAAATTTTATAACATGGACCTTGGCAATGATTTATTTGACACATCATAAAAAGCACAGGCTGCAAAAGTGAAAATAGAAGATTGAGATTAATTGAAACGATAACACTTGTACATAGCAAAGGAAACAATCAGGAGAATTTAAAGGAAACCTAAGGACTAGGAGAGATATTTGCAAACTATATCTGTAGAGCAATTAATATGAAAAATCTACAGCAAACATACAAGGCTAAAAATCAAGTGTGTTGGAATGGGGCAGAGAATATCCCAATTAAAAACTTGGAAAAGGGGGCTGGAGTGGTGGCCTGGCGGTTACGGGCGCTTGCCCGACATGCGCAAGTACACGGGTTCAAACCCCAGCACCCACGTACACAACTAAGTGTCTGAACAATGAAGCTATGTGAAAAACTCAATAAAAATTGATACTCTCTCTCTTTCTCTCTCACTGTCCTTCTTTCTTTAAAAAAAAACATGGAAAAGCTCTTCAATGGGCACTTCTTCCAATAAGACCCCCACTGATGAATGGGCATACAAAAAAGTCATCAACATCACTGATAATCAGGGAAATGCAAATCAAAATTGCAATGAAATCTCACTTCACGGTACCTGTTATCAGAAGAAAAAAAATAATGATAAGTGCTGATGAAAATGTGGAGAAATTAGAACCCTACAATCTGTTGGTTGGATGGTAAAATGCTATAGAAACTGTGGAATGCAGTATGGAAGTTTTTACAATTTAAATATAAAACTACCATATGATCCAGCAATTCCACTCCTAATATAGATCCAAAAGAATTGAAGAGATACTGTTTATTCACAATAGCCAAGGTATGGAAATTGCCCAGAACTCCACTGACAATTGAATCAATAAAAAAATTGTATATACTTACAATAGAATATTATTCAGCCTTCACAAAGAAAAAAATCTTGCCATTTGTGATAGCATGGATGAACCTAGAGGGCATTATGTTAAATGTGGAGGAAATGGAGAGGAGTTATTTAACCTTTATAAAGTTTCAGTTGTAGTAGAAGAGTAAGCTCTAGAAATCATCTATAGTTCTACAATAAGTTCTAGAAATCATCTTGTTTTAGGAATTTGTTTACAATCACACAATATTGTGCTTTTCAAAATTTCCTGCAATGGTAGATATCATGCTAAGTGCTCTTATTCAAATATAAAAGCAAAACACAAAAATCAACAACAAAAATAAAAGAAACTTTAAGAGGTGCCAGATATGTCTGTTACCTTAATGTGGTGTTGGTATCATGGGTGTTTGAATAAGCTTAAACTCATCAAATTATTTATATTATATATGTGCAGTTCTTTTATATAAATTACATTTAACAATGCTGTTGAAAAATATTTCTAATTAAAATCGGTCACTATCAAATGAAATGAGTTTGCTGACAATGGGTCTCTGTGGTTGAAACATTTCAGAAGTAAACATTTTCCAGTGAAATCTGGATAGCTTGTTTCATGTGTAAAATCAGAGGAACCAGAGCTTGGGGTTATGAGTAAGACATTGATTACGATTGATGTTGGCTTTTACCCAGAGTGTGTGCCAAGTTCTTCTGGGAGATCTCAGTGTCAGCTCTATTTTGTTTTTAGATTATAGGCTGATCTGAGATGGCTATGGTTTGCACATCAACACCTGTCTTAAAGCATAGGTCTCCACTGAAAAAGGCCTGCAAACAGCGTGCTATCCCACACAGTGGGCAGAGCAGTGATTGGAAATTCCACAAAGATTAAAAGAAATAAAGCATGCAACCCCAAACACATGCACACTGAAATGTTATTTTTCTTTCTATTTTTAAATAATGAAAAAGGAAGAGTCATGGCTATAAAAGAGGAATGTGTTGTTAACTAAACATTTTTCATATTCATTTTTTTGTTGCTGCTTTAGAGAACAGTTGTGTGAGTTCTTGGAAATAAATGAGTTATGTCTTAACAATCACTGAATATTCATAACTTAGAGCAGACTCCAAGAAATGAGAGAGATTCAGAATTTTTTTTGACTGAAAAAAACTATGTTCCCCAACTCCACTGCCACCATTTTAGCATTTAATTACAGTTTGTATTTCCAAAGAAGCATTAAATATTCCAGAAACAAAGCATCATTTTTATACAATTGGTGAGGCCATCAGGGTGTTCATAGGTGAAATCTGCTAGGCTGAGACTCTATTCATGGCAGGGTTAGTGACCTCATTCTGGTGAACCAAATCTACCAGAAGATTTTTCCTTCAGTGTCAAGTGACAAAGTACAGAGATTGCAAGTTTCCTGTTGCAGTGCTGATGATTTGAAAACTTCATATGTAAGTCCTGTTCATGTGTTTTGCATGAAATTAGCTATATCAGTAATTAATTATCAATGTAGATATTAAGATCCCAAGTTCCAAGCAAGAAGACAATAAGTGACTATGGTAAGAAGATCTATTTGGTATGACAATAAAATCCACGCATCTATGAGTCAAAAGGAAAAAAAAAAAGTTTGTAATTGTTTTGTAAAGACTAGAAAAAATGCTGCACTTTCTGTGTATATCTTGTATTTTGGGGAGACCTAATTTCTTAGTGTTTTAAAGAATGAGAAATCCAGTCTGAGTTTTAATAGATGACATTCTATCTCAGAAAAGTATTTCTTTGTGAGGGATCATAACTCAAACCACAGTATGGTTTGGCTTATGCTCTGATAGTCTGCAAACTTTTTCTGAATAGCATAGTCCTCTCAGGGCTGATATGTTAAGTGGATGGTGGTGGACTTGAATAAATAAAAACACTAGTATATTAAAGATAATTTAGTATGAGAAATTGGATACTTTGATTCTTCCAATTTTAGCAACACAGTGGATTAAAGAATAAAAATACTTTAAACACAGTGGGTAAAAATGGATAGATCAAATATAAAAACTAAATTTAAATGTATAACTCAATGAAGAGTACGTGTGTATCAAAATCCAAAAATAGAACAAATCAAAGGCAATTAATCATAAGTTGAAACAAGATAGCCCTAAGAAGTCACTTGTAAATCTTTTCTTTTTTTTGTTTTTTTAAAGAGAAGTATGGCATGCTCAAGGGCCTGAGTTCCATCCTCAGCCCTGAAAAAAAAAAAAAAATAACAAGAGGGATGGTGAGAGAGAAAGACAGAATCAATTTTTTATTTAGTTTTTCATGTGGCTTTCATTGAACACTTCGTTGTGTACGTGGTGTGGGGGTTTGAACTCACATATTCGCGCATGCCAGGTAGGCACTGCAACAGCTGAGCCACCGCTCCAGTCTTGTATACCTTGCATTATCCATAGCTTTCATTAACTTTTGTGTGTTTTGTATTCTATTAAAGTATATCACAAGGCATTGTGAAGTATAAATTATAAATATACAGATAGAATAATTTTCACAAAGTGAAGTCATTGGATTAATAAGTTTGCATAAAAAGAAATAGAAGATGCATTTCTATCTAGTTCCTCAGGCTCTCTTCCTATTAATCCGCCACTGCATCCCTAATGTAACACCTATATACTTTTGATTTAAAAAGGGATGGAATGATAACAATAAGGTTTTGAGTATACAATTTCATTAGGTCCGATTGGAGGGTGAAACGGGTTGATACCACTTAAGAGACTTCTACTAGATGAACTTGATGCTCCACAAAGAACATTATCTGTCTTGAAAAAGTCCTTAGGTCAGGAAATTTTTTTAGATTTGTCCTAGATTCGGAAGGAAACTTCCCTACATTTGAAGTCATAAATATCCTTTATGAAAGTTCAGAGCTCATATCCATGTTTCCTGAATCTATGAAACAAAGCATAGCTAAGAAAAATTTCTGAAATGTTGCCAGGTAGTTTGCATCCTTGGAGATAACTTAATTTCCAAAATATACCTAACCAATATGTAGACAGTATCTCAACATCTTCTAAAAAGAACCTTTCTGGTTGAACCTGGGTGTATCTCTTAAACTTCATATTGCAGAATATGAAAAAAATGATGCATTGTGACCTCTGACGTAAGATGATAAAAGGCAATACATGTTCTGCTTGGCTTTCTTTGGACAACTGCCTTTGGAACTGTAAATTGCAGTATAAAAATATATGTATTCCAATACTTTTATGGTGGAGAGAGCTCATACACTTAGAGGGAACTGAGGGGCTCAGCTGTTTCAGTTCCCAGATGTTTTAGTCTTCTCATGCAGGCACCCATTATGTGACTGAGTAAGTGAACTTTTGGATGAGCCCAGCAATTGAGTGGCCCAGGCAGCTGGCCAGACTAATACGTGCCTTTTTTGAAGAAATATGAGCTTAAAGATATCATGGTATTCCCATGAATCCTCAGATTCAAAAGCTTCCCTGAACATCCAAAGCATGATCAAGCATAGAGAAACTTTATAGCATTGAAATCAAGAACAATTTAATAGCATATTGAAAAAAAAGTAAAAAGAACTGCCTATTAAAGTCAGACTGACAATTGACTTATCAATTGCAGCACAGAAGACATAGGAAAGGAAATATCTTTAAAGTGCTAAATCAAAATATCACACCTATGGTATATAGAGTGAGGTGAGAGTATATGATATTAAACATAAAACAGCAAATTTTATGGATTAAAACAAGAATTCATAGAAAGTTCTATAGTATTAAATGCCTATATTTAAAAAAAAAGACAAAGTAATAATTTTGGATCCATAGAATAAAATATGCAAAATATAATGAAATGACAAAGAGAAGAGCAAGAATGATATAATTTAAATCAAGTAAAAAGATAAGAATGAAAAGTTGGAAGTTGCATCTCTAAAAGCCTGGAAAATTTTCACAAACTCTTGTAAGAGTAATCTGGGAAAAAATCAGAAAAGACACTTGTGAAATCATTAATGAAGAAGGGATATCTATAGACATACTGACAAACATAATGTGTAAAACTAACAAGTAAAAAAGTACATGTTGTATGATTCACTATAGTCATGGTCAAAACCAAAATTATACAATGTTATTTTTACTTAAAAAGATGAAGATGAGAAATAAAATTATAGAAAGGTAATTGTAGTTGAAAATGAAAGAGATGAAGGTAAGGATATTTAAAAGTTATATGTTACATGCTGTTTGATGAATTCACAGGTAGAGTATAGTTTGTGATAAATTATACTTATTTATTCTATTTATATATGCAATATTTCATGAGATTTTAAGAGTTATTTTTTCTGAAAGGATGATAGTGAATGGAATAACTAAGTGAACATATTTAACTATATGAATGTAATAGAATGCATCAATTAATAGAGTACCATCATTTCAAAGTACATTATAATTATCTTTCTAGTTATAGATCTAGCTTAGAGATAAAGGAAAATGTAACTATTAATATAGTTATTATTATTTACAATGCAGAAAATACTTACAACTTGAATATTTTGCCTATTATTTTGGAATTCAATTTCTCTTCACTATAAATACAAGTTTTAATTAATTAAAACAAAAATGTTTCCTGGTAAAGAAGAAATAATATTTTATTGGCATGCTCATATAACAAATATTCCATAACTAAAGTTTTAAGCTAAAAGAAATTAATCTTATGAATACTATTTTTCTCCACTGTTTGCTCAGGAAATTTCCTACATGAATTCAGTGGGCACTTTTCATTGTTCTTGCCTTGTCTTAATGATGCAGGAATTTAAAAGGGGTTATGACATATTCAGTAAATTTGTTCAGGCCTTGAAACTTTCATATAATGGAAACTATGCCTTTGTAAAGCAGAGGAATGTTGGTCTTTGATTTTTTATGGTTTATACTACTTTATGACTTTCTCTCAATAAAAACCATAAAATTAAAATGACCATGCAAGGGTTTATGAAGCGCCTCTGACCCAACATGGTGCAGCTAATAGCAGCAAAATTGTTTCCTGAATCTGCTAAAATACCTGGAGAGTGCTATTTTACAATAAGTTGGCAGAGAGGAGGTCTGGAAATCCATATTGGGGAAACCCCTCTTCAGGCAGCTGTACACAGAACAGAAGATGTCACTATCTACGAGTTATTATTCTAATTAACACCTCAAATTATATGTCAAATGCCATGTTAGCCATCATGTCTTAGAGAAAACCAAATGAGGAAGCCCTTGACCAAAGCTAAAATAAAACATTACTGAAGTGATGAACATTAATAGCTACTAGGAAATTGTTTCAATTTCCATTTCTCCTTCCATTTGTTTTCTAATAGTAGAGAAGAGAAATGAGTGGTAAAAATATGAAATCATGATATTAAATTCCTCTCACTGTTGTTTATGTGCTAAAAATAAAAATCATAACCTCTGAAAGGGTTGAAATTAGAGGAATAAGATCTACGTTGAAATATTGTTAACAATTTTTGTACAAATATGCTAATAAATTTAACTATTACCAGAAATATTTTATAGAAGGGATTGAAATTTACAATACTGTTCAATATATAGAAATAATCAATATTTGTTGCCTTTGATGTGTTACAATTGCTGCCTCTGCAGAGGGAAAAGGATCCATTAAAGGAGGTAATACAGTATAAAAATAAGTTGATGCAGGCACTATGTTTGAGTGATACCTACAATCAGGCTTTTGAAATACTTTATTTTTCTTTGTCTTTATTAAGGGTTCTGATCAGCAGTGACTTCTACAAATTATTTTCTTTTATTTTTCTTCTCTTCATCACAAGTGGGAGTGACGGTAATTGTTCTAGGACCTCAATAATCAGTACTACTGTCTCTGAATTCTCATGCTGCACATGACTCTAATATGATTGCCATAGATCCAGTAAAAATATCCACATTTAAGAAAGAAAGAAGGTGATGGTTGTTTCTAGTTATAAATATCACCTTTATAAGGAGCAAACATTTTCTCATGGGTACTCTTTGTGGACTCTTATTTAAAACTTATCATCCAGAACTATGTCATGTAACCTCTCCTTGGGCAATGGAAGTTCTGAGAGGAGTACTTAACTCCTCAAGCCTCTATCCTTGGTAGAAGAGAGAGGTAGAACATCCTTGGGGGTTGGAAACTTTATTAGCCAACCATTAGAATCTGCCCAAAATTTCTTTCTCACTCTCTCTCTGTTTCTCTCTCTCTCTCACACACACATTATTCCATCGTTCAGTATGTATTTGTTGCATGTCAAGTATTATTCTATTTAAATAACTTGCAAAGTAGGTAAACTACATGACCTATAAAAATTAGTTTTATAAATATAAAATAAAAAATGAAAGAAAAGGTGGTGTATCATTCTAAAAACCATAGAATAAAACTTTGCATTACACATTTTTTAGATGCACTTTCAAAAAACGTATCTGAACATTTTACAAAATGTTTTTTGCTTTTTTTCAAGAGAAAGAAAGACAGGGGAGACAATTATTTTTTATTTTAATTTTTCATCTTTTTGTTTGTTTGTTTTTCTGACAGTTATTTGTGCATGTGGTGTTGGAACCTGGGTCTTTGTGCATGCCAGGTAAGCACTCTACTGCTGAGCCACTGCTCCATACCTTCAAAAATTTTGAAAATGCTTATTGCAGTTTGAATAGTGCTACCCTTAAAAATAGAAGTAAATCCAGGCATGGTGGTGCTAATTTGTAATCCCATTAGCTCAGTAGGCTGTGGCAGGAAGATCACAAGTTCAAGGCCAGTCCCAGCAACTAAGTGAGGCCCTAAGCAACTTAGCTAGACCCTGTCTCAAAAATAAATAAATAAATAAATAAATAGGGCTGGGTATGTGGTTCAGTGGTTAAACACTCTTGGGTTCAAATTGTAGTACCCCTCCAAAAAAAATAATACTCAAAAGTAAATATTTATGGGAAGTGTATAACACTAAAGATATTTCTATAAGAAGATAAAGGGGCAAATGCATACATAATGCATATAATTTAACAATGCACTACTGGGAATGATACCATGTGTACTTGTTGGTCTTTTGCTACTGCTACTAAATTTCTTTCTTTTACTAAACCAGTAATATAGACTGACCAACAATACGGGATAATAACATTTTTTTCTGTAATAATATATGTAAATAGCTTGTGAAAAATAATTACAGAATACCAATGTTTAAAATAAATTGAAATTTAAACTAAACATCAGTAAAATGTCAAAATATGTGTATATTATACATTCATAGTGCTTAGAGAAAATAATAATTATTAGCCTAGAATGTCTACTCCAAAACTACCATTAAAAGTGACCATGAAATAAACCTGTTCTCAAAAAATAATGAGTGAGAATTCATCAGTCAGAGACGTTTGTGGAAAGAAGTTACTAAACGTAAACGGATTTTGTGTGAGACAGGAGACACTAGAGTAATTGGAGGTAATAAATAATAGTCATATTGTATATCTTGGGAAAAGACTAATCATAACAACTTTAAACACTTTTTGATAATTTTTAAGTAAAATTGTTAAACTATCATGAAATTAAGGAAAAGATTAATAGGGGGAAGAAAGCACATGGAAGACAAGGTGCTTTATAAATTCTCTTGTGACATAACACATATTATGTTGAATAGCATATCGGAAACATCATTATAAATAAATACTGGAATTCTCAGAATTACAAGTGAAAAATTGTCTAAAAACAGAGGTCTAGAGTAGTGAGAACTGAGACACCAGCTGTGCTAGGGGACCTGTCTTTACAGAAGCAGTCAAAGGTTTTGCTGATATTGGTGCATACTCAAAGTTTTGGAGATCCAAGAATGTGAGTACTGGAACTTGAGTTACTGCAGAATAGGGGCTGTAGTGGTGACTCAGGGTTTGAGTGCTTCCTGCATGCATGAGGACCTGGGTTTGAACAGCAGCACCACATTACATAACTAAGTGTTGGAAAAATAAAACCAGATGAAAAATGAAAACTCATTTTTTTCTGTCTAAGAAACAAAAACAAAAAAGAACTGCAGAATTACTAGATGGAGACTAGGTGGCCTTCTTTAGCAAGCTGGTCTCTAATCTATTTCATCATCTTCTTTAATTTGGAGATACCATGATTTCATTTATCCATTTTCATTGTAGCTGGCTAAGGTAATCTAAGTTCTAGACTAAGAAATGTGACTAAACCTGACATATGTAACTTCTAGGCTCAGGTGACAAAATTTTTTGGCATACAGTTCTCTATTCTCTTTTTTAAATCCCTTTGTAGATTGAAGAGGAAATGTGGGTTTGGAGAATGGGGGACCCCCCAGGTGTTGATGGAAATTATACCCTCAAATAGGCATAAAACCAACCTGTCCCAAAGCTCTGAGTGACACCGTTTATGTTGTCAAGGAATATATGGCACAAACCCTGGTGTGGCATTTATACAATAGCTAGTAATAAATTATAAAAACATAAAATATGCATGTTAAAGTGACTAAAAAATCCCAGGGATTAAAATATGAATAATAAAAAGCTCTTTCAGTATGAACTCACAGATTGGAAAAAGAACCACAAAGAATACCTATAAAAGAAACTTTAACACATTGAAATTAAATATAATGTTTAAGAGATTTAGACTCAGATCAGTTATTGAAGAGAGACATAGTAAACAAATAATCTAAAATAAAAATTATGTAAAATTGAAACACAAAGAGATAAGAGTAGGAAATGATAAAGATTAATGTAGAGAGGAAAGTGAAAAAACACTTCTGACAGTTTGTAAGGAGAGGGTAAGAGGAAAGGAGAAGCCCAATTTGATGACATCATGCATGAGAATGTTTCAGATCCGATGAGTGAACCATATTAATAAAGTGCAATATATTCAAAGTAGGATAAAAATAAGAAATTTGACATCTTATGGTGAAGCTGCAAACCACAAGACAGAGACACTTTCACAAGCAGTGAAGGAGAAAAGTCATATCACATTCACAGCTGACTTCTCAATTGCAACAACAGTATCCACAAAACTGTGAAAAAATATCATCAGAGTGCTGAGAAGCATTAAAAGTAAGAACAGCTAATTTATTATTTGAACTGAGCAATTATTCTTTTTTATTATCTTTTATAAACTAAAAGTATTTCTCATCAGTGAGATTTTATTAAAAGGAAATTCCAGGGGCTGGAGCGGTGACTCAGTGGTTACGGTGCTTGCCTGGCATGCACAAGTACACGGGTTCAAACCGCAGCAACCCATGAACACAACTAGGTGTCAGAGCAACTAGAGCCATGTGAAAAACTCAATAAAAATTGATTCTCTCTGTCTCTCTCTCTCTTTCTCACTGTCCTTCTGTCTTTAGAAAAAATAAAAAATAAAAAAGGAAATTCCAGGAAAAAGAAAAAGCATACTGAAGGAAGAACTGAATGAAAGAATCATGGTTGAAAAAAGAATATTAGAAATGTGCACGTGTGCGCACACACACACAAACTATTATGTGCAAAGAAGTGAAATACTTGCTGATGACACAGAATTTTGGCCTCACAGAACTTAAATTATATAGAGAGGTAACAACAGCAACAATAGAATATTTTTGGACAACAATGGAAAATGCTGTTTTAAAAATTAGGGCAGTGGCTGGTAGTAGAGGATGTTTAGAAGAAGCTTCAGTTTTCAAAAGTGTGGTTGGGAAACTTTAGACTCTAAACTGTAAACTCTATATGTTTAGAGCAGGACACAAAGCTTAGCCCATGTTCTTTACCAGAGATAGTGTAGTCATTCAATTAATAGTCCATATGGGACATTTTTAGAAAGAGAAATAGGTAGAAAGAGAGAATCAACTTTATTTAAGTTTTCATTGCTTGGACACTTTGTTGTGTATATGATGCTGGTGGGGTTCGAACCTGCAAGCTCGCATATGCCAGGCAAGTACCATAAACGCTGAGCCACTGCTCCAGCATCCAAATGGCACATTTTGAGCACGGAATTGGGTGCTGTTAATTATTAATGATTATTCTAGCACAACAAAAATTAAAAATCTCTGAGGCAAAGTTGGATCAAGAAACACCTTACCTATTTATGGAATAAGTTGTACCCCTTAAACTCTATATGGTCTTTTCCCCCTAAACAAATGGATTTTTCCACAATACTTCAATATCTCAGTATAAGTAAATCTGCTACTAGAAAATTAAGGCTACAGGGTATGTGTTAGAGAAGTTTCTGTTACAGACTTAAAGAGAAAATGGGAGATAAATCAAGATAAAGAATGAGTCCACAATTAAGAAAAACCTATAATAAATTAAATACTAAAGGTAAAATAAAGAAGGTAAATAAAATGACTTAGATAAATGAATACAATTTTAAATACAATTAGCCAACTAAGTCATTGAACTAGCATTAAAAATAAGTGAATAAATATTGGAGTAGAATAACTAAAAGCAAATAAAATAAGAAAAAGAGAGCAAACAAAAAAAAAAAATAGAATAGGCATTAACGGTCCACAAGGAAAACCTTGACAAGGTTGAGAACCTCCATGGTTACGCTGCTGTTATTGTTTAGATATGAGGTGTTCCCCAAAAGCTCATGTGTGGCACAATACATGAAAGTTTAGAGATGGACTGATGAGGTTATAAGAGGTTTAACTTCATCAGTGCATTGATGCCCTGATAGGGGCTAACCTGGTGGTAACTGTCAGCAGGTAGGTTATGGCTGGAGGAGCCTAGGGGCCTGCATTTGGTGTTCATATTTTGTCCTGGTGAAGAGTGCACTCTCTGCTTCCTGGAACCTTGTCCCCACCTTCTTTCCTCCATCACTCTTCACCCAAGATGTTCTGCCTCATCTTGGCCCAGAGGAATGGAGTCAGTCATCTGTGGACTGAGACCTCTGAAATCATGAGCCCCCCAGTGAATTTTTCCTCCTCTAATTGTTCTTGTGGGGTCTTTCTGTCACGGTAGTGAAAAAGCTGACTAAAACAGACACACAGTCACTGTTGTGGCTTTTTGCTCCTTGGTTGCCTGTTGTTACAAATCATCCACAACCCTTCCATTTCATATGTTGTTGATCCTTTCTGTCCTCTACCACAATATGCTTATCCTTTCATCTGCCTATGGAAGAAAGATTCAGAGATTCTTATGTTGGAGGACATGAACCATAACTGAAAAATATTATAGCCAATTCACTTTCTCTCCCTAAGGAATGTGTAATATTCCCAATTAATTCTTCTCCACTTCTTTGTCATTAAGTATAAGGTATTTTCCCCTAGATTAGGTACTGAAAATTCTTCCAAGTTAACCTTTTCTAACATCAGTGTTTTCATTTTTGAATTTCAATTGTTTGGGAAGACTTGAATGCACAGAGACATTTGTTCTAAAATGTACTGAGAAGCAGTTGGAAAGTCTGCTGAAATACATATTGGCAGCTGCAACTAGGTTCAGATAGTGTATAGCTGGAGTGGGGCCATGAATATGTGTTTC
This sequence comes from Aplodontia rufa, assembly GCA_004027875.1. NCBI lineage: Eukaryota > Metazoa > Chordata > Mammalia > Rodentia > Aplodontiidae > Aplodontia > Aplodontia rufa. Next base: position 21,374 of record PVKS010016771.1, read on the forward strand.
TAACAAATGCCCAGGATGCTTGCATTGCTAATAGAGTCTACCATTGAGAATGACCACATATACCAAGAACTCATGTTACATTCTACTACAAGCCACAGTAACACATTTTTCTTCTTTTGCTGGAATAATTTACCCATAGATTCTGTAAAATATGCAAACCTCAGAGGTTATCTTGTTGACCATTATTGGTAGGTCAACAGCATATTATGAGTGAATATCACACACCAATTGAGGACAGTAATAACTGGTACCTATTGGAATGGCTAAAAGTTACCTAGGCTCTCTCTAAATTTTGATTACCTCACTGTAAAGAAAGCAAACACATCTGTATTATTAGTGCTTGTACACGTGGTAACATTCAATAAGATGTTCCACATTAAGAGTTTGATAAACTCAACGCTTACAGAAAGAAGAGGGAAAAAAGAAAAGAAGAGGAGGAAATCATCAGGAGGAAAACCTTTAAATATGGAAGACATAAAACTGCAAAGTGAAAAACAATATTTTCACTTTTCAAAATCTCTAGGTAGGGGCTGGAGTGGTGGCTCAGTGGTTACACTTACCTGGAATGTGCAAACATGTGGGTTTGAAACACGGTACCATGTACACAAGGAAGTGTCAGAGCAATGGAAGCCACATGAAAACCTAAAATAATGATTCTCTCTTTCTCTCTCTCCCACTGCCCCCCCTCTTTAAAAAGACAACAAAAACAAAACAATATAAAAAAAACTCTAGGCACTTTCATATTTCTTATCCAATTCTTCACTCTAAAGTAAATCGTAGTATTAAGTACAAAAGCTTTTCTGTAAAAGTAAATGAGGTAATTAAAAATTTTATTAAACTTATAAATACATAGCATATATTTAACATTAAAAAACTACTCTGTGAATACATCCCTGTGCACTGCGTATAATATATGTTATAAATTGTACATATGGGAATGATTAAGAAAATTTTTTCTTGACTTATGTTTTAAATACATATGATAGATTAATATTTGGTAGTGATTTATTTCTTTTATTCCTACCTGATTTTTGAGACATCAATTCAACTTTACTGAGACTGGAAGATTCTGCTAGACATTAGATAAATAGAAAGTTTTCCCAAATTACAAATAGGAAGAATTAAACAAATTCAATTCCTATATGACTGTCTTTCCAAAAAAAAAAAGGCATTTCTTGATTTTAAACTCCACGCTATTTTTAAAAATGCATTTCTTACACTGTAAAAACTAATGATAATTTTATTGAAAATACATTTTCTAAATAAATTTATATGCCCTACATCTCATTTACTTAGCACTACTTCCAAATTATGTTTTATACCTACATTTGTAGAATGATTAGAACTTTTCTTCAAATACACAGAAAGGTGGATAAATTAATATTAACTTTTTTCTTAAATTTGGTTGAATGGAATTATATTTTCAGATAATAAGGTTAGAACAATTTACTCAATATGAAGTGGGGGGAGGAGGCACAGACATTAATTTAAAAAAACATAGCAAACATGTAAATAATAATGATTAATAACACAATAGTGATGGGGGACACACCAAAAATTGTTGATACGTAAAATGAATAGCTTGCTCTACTGTACTATGAAATCCTGCCAGTTCTCCGTATGGGTTAGGGCTCTGTTTTGACTATTAAACAGCAAATAGTAACATCTGGAAATGTGAGGGTCAGAGGTCATTTCACTCATGAAACAGCACCAGCATGGTTCATAATAACCTGTATCTGACCTTCTCTTGAAGCTGTTGCTAATATTGCGTTATAAATAAATTAGAATTCTAATTTTTTTTGCTTCATTGTGATTTTATTTTGACGACTTAAGTTACTTAAACAAGTAGTATAGAATTTAAAAATTCCAAATGTCACATTCTTATGTTTAAGTTGAAAATTATCTATTTTTGCTCAAATTCATTCCATTGTACATATGTTATAATAACATTTTGGCAAGCAAGGTTTGTTAAAGTAAAAATGTTTCCGTGTTCAAAACTTACATGTTAGTTTCTACTTTCTTGTGTTGGTAACTATATTATTATATTTACATTTGAAAACATGCACTGCTATGATATTTAAAAAGAGAAGTTTGAATTTTCTTTCCCACCTCATCTCTCTCATAATTCACAACATACTTTTTATGGAACTGAATATTTGAGCCACCATGCCCAAAAATTGCTTGTTAAAGTTTTTAACCCTCAAAATGGCTACATTTATTGATAGGACTTGGAAAAGAAGTGATTGAGGTTAAATGACTTCACACCATGAGCCATGATCCCACAGGATTAGTGGCCTTATAAGAAGGATTCTCAGAGTTTTCCTCATCCAATCAGTGTGTACAGAGCAAGATGGTACCACCTACAAGCCCAGAAAGACATATCACCAGAAACTGGTAATGTTGGTACCCTGATCTGGGACTTCCAATCCCCAGAATGGAGAAAATTAACATCAATTGTTTAAGCTACCCAATCAGTGGCATTTTTCGACAGTCCAGAAGGCTTATATTATATAATTTATTTGTCTTTTTATAGAAGGCAATAGGTGCAGAACTACCTTCCCAAAACAAATGTCATTCAGTTAGGCTTGGGATGGATGGAATATTATTCATATATATTGAGCAATTATATTTGGAGATTGGAGAATCGCCTCATAAATATTTGGAAGCCTCAACTTTTATTTGACCAATTTGTGTTTCTAAATATTATTTGTAGTTGTCTAAAATGCTATCTGTAGAGTGATAGGCTCATTTGTGAGGCCCTAAGTTCAATCCCTAGCGTCACATTAACTAAACAAATATATTTATTTTATTTTATTTTATTAAGAGAGAGGGACCATGAGAGAGAGAGAAAGAGAGAGAGAGAGAATCAATTTTTACTGAGTTTTTCACATGGCCTTCATTGCTCAGACACTTAGTTGTATATGTGGTGCTGGGTTTTGAACCCACGTACTTGCGCATGCTGGGCAAGCGCCATAACTGCCAAACCACTGCTCCAGCCCAAATATATATATTTTCAATTTTCGGAAGGAGGTAAATAAACATATATTAAGTATTCCAAACAAAGAGTATTTTTGTCTATAATTAGGGAAGAGGAAATTTATCCCCCTTTCCTTCTTTTTTGGACAAAATTTGCACATATGTTTATTCAAGTTGCTAGAAATAATTTTAAATACTTTCTGAATACAATTCTGCTGCACCATTGGTGTGTAATAATCAATCTGAAAAATTTTAAACTAGAAGTTGTGTATTAATTTGAAAAAATGAATTTGGAGAGGGTAGATGTTTCAGAAGTTTGTAAATAACAATCGTCTCACTATTCTCATATTTTTTTCTAGTACTGATTACTCTTGAACTATCAAATCAGGTTACTATTTAACTGCTTGCAACTTACTAAAGTAGATGAGTCTCTGAGTATAAAGGCTTTTAAAAATCATAGTTTCAGTTTAATTACTTGCTTCTCATTAGAGAGAAAAAATGAAGACATTCAGTGATGCTAACCTCTATATTTGCAGGTGATTGATTTGATAGGAGATTGGGTTGAGTGGATATTGTTTGGTTGCCATGGTTAGTCAAGACTGCTAAAGAAATTATCAGTCACACTGGTGAACTAAAGATAGTAATTATTCCTAGCAAACATATTTTTCTTTGGGTAAGAAGAAAAACACAAGAATCTCATTGGACTTTATTTTTTGGAATGTTTTTTGTAAAACTATACTTCTATCTTCCAAAATATTTTTACTTACTTTTTAAAAGTGCGTTGAGTGTATTTGTATTGAATTTTATAACTGCAAAAAGGTATATGATCTATGATGGTTAGTTGTAGATCATGTTTAATAAATACCTTGTGCTTGTCAGTTACATTTGTCAGTTTTCTATCATTGTGAACAAATGTCTTAGTTAAAAAAAAAAAAAAAGAAAACAGGGACAATGAAAATGTGAGCCTATAACTGGGTCACCTTTCATTTGATATGTTAAAGTCAAGGGTCTGGTTTCTTTCACTAATATAATAAAGCGAAATGATTGAGAAAAAATGACAAGGATTAACTTTTGATAGAGAAGTTAGCAGATGACTTTGAAAGACTGCTCTTAAGAATGAAAAAGAAAATGCAAAATGACTGGTTTAACACCAGGAAAATAAATTATGATTCAATAGCATTTAGGTCAGCACATTTTTGTTAAATACAATTCTATGCCTCTTTCATTTTTTATGTATTATTATATAGAAGGTATTCTTAAAAATCTACATATGTTACTCAGCTGGAGTGTCAATGTTCCTTGTCAAATGTTTAAGGAAGAAGACAGAAATATACAGTATAAATAAAACTATATGATTATTCAGGAAAAAAATGAGTATCTTCTGGTAATCAACTTTTCCTCCCTTGCTTTTTTTCCTTGCTTGCTTTCTTTCTTTATTTCTTTTTCCTGGGGTATTGAAACTCTGATATTAATTTTTTCTTAAATTTGTTTTAGATTTTGGAACTTCAGAAATAACTGTGTGTGTGTGTGTGTGTGTGTGTCTGTGTGTGTGTGTGTGTGTGTGAGACTGTGAGTGTGTAATGAGTGTTGAGTTGAAGCAGATTTCCAACATTCAATAAGTAAAGACTGATGAGAATTTATGAGCATGGAGAAGTGCTCAGGTTTAGAATCATTGCATGAAATTTTAGACTTCCTCTAGTACTTAATTCAATTGAACAAAAAGCTTACATCTGGAACTTGATTTTTTTCTTGCTGTTGCTCTTTTACTCTTTACCTTTAGACCGTCTGTACTCTACTTCATGAATTAAACACTGAAAAATGATTTCACTCTAAATACTTAATTTATTGAGGAATTGAGTGCATTAGAAAAGGTATCATCAAGGCAGACTTATTAGAAAGTAATTCTGTTAGTTCCTTACTATTTAAAAAAGATTCAATTTCTAACTAAATCAGTTGCTTGATTTTCATCTTTATGAAAATGGTTTGGAGCACCATTTTCCCACCAATATCAATGGACCAGAATACACTTGGGTAGATTTGAGAGCTTCACAATCGTTCTAGGTGTTTTCCTCTTAATTATCTACCTCTTTGTTTAAAGAGTTGTGATCACCCCTGAACGATGACGGCCTGACTCTTTGGAAGGATGCAACAAATGGGAACTAGCAGTGATCTTTCGTCTGTGTTACTCAAAGATTTTGTAAGTGGCGCTGCCTCAGGCGTCCCTGGATATGGGTGGGGCAATCCAGACTGGCCGGATTGACCCCCAGGAGCCGATCAGGAGGATGAGTGCCAGGGCAAAACACGAATCCCTCCTCCCTGGAGATCCCTTCCCTCTCTCAGGGAAATGAGTCAGCCACAGACAGCAGATGGCAGCTCAAAAATCCATTTATTTCCAAGGCACGTGGATTTTTATAGGGAGGGGAGACAGCTAAGGAACCAATGGTGAAGTGGCAGACTGGCTTATCCCAGCCAATGAGGGACTGCTATGTTGGTGTTGTCAGCGAGCGATCACCAACCAGAAGGTACAGAAAGAAAGAGGAAGCAGCCCTCAGGCGCGTGCTCTTTTTTGCTCAGAGCTCACAAAGTATGAAAAAGGAAACTTAAGAGGAGAAAAAGAAGTTTCATGGCATCCGACACAGTGTCTGTCTTTTGCACAGTGCCCAACATGTAAGCATCTAATTCCCGTTTTAGTCATTTTTATTTCAAATAGCTATAATGATTTCTGTTTTTACTGATATAGGCTTGACTAAAATAAATGTATTAAAAGTAGCCTGAAGAATATGTCAAACTATCAATAACACTATCTCCTGGAATGTAGTAGTGGGATGTGATTCTTAAAAATATAGATTTTACAAAAATTTATTTTCTGAAATCTAAAAATTTATTAGCAGCTATAATTTTAAAATAAGGAAAAGAAATATGTATATTTTGGACCTCATGTAATTATAACAGTTAAAGAATTTGAATGATATACTAAATGTGGTGAGGAACAATTGGAGTACATAATAGTTGTAAGCACAGATGTGGAGTGATATGGTTTAACCCCATCATTATATGATTTAGCATTTCAAAAGCATCTGGCTAAATGTGTGAATAGAATGTACAGGGTGTGAGTGCAGGAGTGAAACCAGTAGTCTGTCAGGAAAGGATCACAGGGAGTCTAGCCTAAAGGTGTTAGAAACTTGAACTACAATGTTACAGTATAAGTAATGCATAAAAGTGGAGTTGAGAACTTTGAAACTGGAATTGAAAAGATCAGTTTCGAGAAAATGTGAAGAGTAAATGAATGTGACTGGATTTGGAGTTGTTATAAATGAAATCAAACACGTGGTTGAATGTGGGTGAGCAAAACAGAAATTTTATTTTGGCCAAAGGGCGAAGGGTGAAACTCACCAAGCAAGGAAGTGAGGGGTTTTTAATTCCGACCTGATGCAATACTGCCCTTTGCTCTAATTGGAGGAGCTCAGGTGCACTGTCTGCACAATTGGCTGTGATTAGGTGGAGATGGGTGCAAAGAGGGAGTAAGCGGTGATTGAGAGAGAGTGGGGGTGGGGGTCACACACGTGGTGAGGGTCATAGTAATTCAAAGTTCATTGGAAAAGAATGGTTGGGTACCAGACAGGGTCCTTGGAAAGAAGTGGGCGGACACAGGTGGGCATACACAGGTGAGGGAGTTGCTATCTTCAAAGGGGGAGGGGAATCTGAAATGGAGGTAGTAGCTTATGCATCACAATCTTTCAAGTTTGGCAGAAAAGACATACATCTTACAGAGTCTGAATTACAAATCAAATAATTGAAATCTGCTATCTTACAGCTCCAGTTGTGTACATATGCCAGCTCTTCAAATTTTCACAATACTGTGAAAAACATCCTACTAAATCAACTATTCTTTGGGAAGAAAGACTGAAGTTTAAGTAAATAAAATAATTAGTACCAGGCCACACAACTACTAAATTAGTGGAAAAGAAATTTCTTCCTGAGACAAAGTTGTTTTGCATGATAACCAGAATATATCATTTTGCTGTGTTCTATTGATCATGTAAACTATTTGTACTGTCTTATTTCCTACCACACTGAGTGAAAAACATCAAATGAATTGTGATCCTTTTTATACAAAATAATATTATATATTTACTGATACAATCTAACTGAATGAAAGAAATATAAATTCATCAACTTGTTACAAAACATTCACATAACCAGTTGGAGACACCTCTACCAAACCTGCATTAACTTTGGCAATACAGAAATTCAATAATATAAAATATCATAGGTAAATTTTATCAAGGGAAGATTATTATACATAACTGAAAACATCACTCCCAAAATTTACAAGCTTTAAGACCTGTAGACACATACATTTATATATGTGACTGACAGATGATGTTTATTACATACTTCAAGTTTGCTAGCCACTGTTTCTGGATGTGCATGTGCATTTTTTCATTAAATATTTATGAGAGTCCTAAGATTTGCATTACTAGAATAGGCAATTCTAATTATTATTATTTTACAAATGAGAAAACCAAAGAGAGAAGAGATTAGAACATTTGACTAAAGTCACACAACTAGTAAGTGGCAATGTTAAATTCAAAGACACTGCTCTGGCTTTAGAGTCAATGCTCTTAAGCACCATATAATTTATTGCTCTTGGTTTTTGGTTGCTTTATGAAGGTGAAAAGTATTTTCTGTTACGACAGAATATATTATTTTTTCACAGGTGCTATGATGACATTTTGGCAATTGTAACAGGACATTAGTGTATATATTTGACTCTGACCAAGAATTCCTAAGGGCATACATGAGGACTCACACTCTGACATTGACATTTATTTTGTACTTGAGGAGATGATTTAATCTGTATATTGGTACCAGGTAGACTAAGCATATGGAAGACATCATATACCAGTAAGGTATTTTACTTTGTGCACTCGTAGGTATGCTTGTATTTTGCATTATTTTCCTTTGTTTGTACCTTACACTCCCCAATTTCTGAAATATCTAGTTTATTACATGTAGTAATGAGAAAACATGTTATCTTTGACATTTCTTGTTTCATTATTTTTGTTGTTGTTATTCATATAAAGCATAGGCATTGTGAGGAGCTGAAATTGCTTGACCTTAAGATTATATATCTCCTAGATTGCATTTTTCTTGAGGATTCATTCTTATTTCTACAACAATGTATATTTACTTCATATCACAGAACCCATAAACATTGAGATGGAAATATAATGCAAAAATGTCGAGTATATGAAACTAAACGGTCTGTGATCTCCCAAGAGGACAGGTGAATATTCCCATGTATTTTAACATATACTCAAATAAAGCTTATATGTCATAGCAGAATATTACACAATACAATAATTACATACTATACTTTAGGTGGATTAATGTAATTCTGAAAAAAAAAGGAATGGGGCTATCTACAAGCCACAGGGTAGTCTATGCTGATCTTTTCATCCTTAGGTATTATTTTCCTATTTTGTATTTATATTTTAAGAGCAGAATAGATTTTTATACATTGTTTTAAAAATCTCAAAGAAATACATAAAATCACTTTTTATATTAGTAATACATTATGAGATCTGAACATTAACAAAACGTTTAAGTCTTAAAGATGTTCAAGTACTGTTTTAAACTTTATTCTCATTTGATTTTTACAATAAATCTTTTGGATAAGTATTATTGTCATTTGCACAGAGAGACTTGCCCAGAGTGAAAAAAATGAATGGGGATTGTCTACAGGGTCTATTTTCTTTTACAAAATATCACAATAAATCATCCAAAAGAAGGGGCTGAAGCTGTGGCTCAACAGTTACAGTGCTTGCCCGGCATGCACGAGTACACAGGCTCAAACCATAGCTCTCATGTACACAACTAAGTGTCAGAGCAATGAAAGCCATATGAAAAACTCAATAAAAAAATTTATTCTCTGAACCTCTCTCTCTCTCTTTCATTATCCTTCTTTCTTTTAAAAAAATTCAAAAGTAGAAAGTGCATTTTTTTCTCTATTTCTTCCCACTAATCATCTAACAGTTTCCAGGTGCCAGTCATGTGCCAATGTTTATTTTTATCATATTCAGCCTTCCTCACAAGCAAAAGAAGGCACTGTTATTACTCCCAATTTACAAGTTAGGAAGCTAAGTTTTAGGGAATTAGGGTTGGAAAACTTACAAAGTAAAAAAAAATATATATATATATATATATATATGTACATACATGTATATATATTGCCAAAACTTGTTTCAAACCCAGACAATCTTATCCGCAAGCTCATGTTTCAAAATTCTCTAATCTCACTTCCCAATAGTTATTCTTGTATTGACATTTTATACAGATGTAATCATAGTACATGTACTGTTTTCTTTTCTTCTTATGTTCTGTTTGATTTTATAAGTATTTTCCTCATATATGGTATGCAGTCATTTTATGATTCTGGTATGGTCATTATGATCCATGGAGTTGCTATAACATTGTTTTCTAAATTTTATCTTACACATTAACTTAGATATTGAATGCTGTGCATTTTGCTTTAACAGTGGCAGAGAGAGTAAGGGGGTGTGCCAATACTTTTCATCTGGTTTTTGTTTTTGCTCTGTGTTTGTGGTGCTGGGAATGGGACCTGGGACCATGTGCATGCCAAGCAAGTACATTACAACTAACCCACCTCTCAAGCCCTTATTTTCATCTTTTAAAAATATATATCTTATTTAACTTGTCCTAAATATTTGAAAACATTGAGCCATAGATTTCTATTCCTAGACATGTTTGCAACTCCTTCTCTGCTTTCATTGATTGGTTTCATCATTCAGATTGGTTCCTGGTTCCACCTGATAGTTCAATTTGTTTCCTATTTCTGGCTTTTCTCTTAAATGCTAGAACCAGTGATTTCTAAATGCTACCCAGATGATAGCAAAAGCTTGTACCTTATCCCCAGTGCCAATCCAATAATGAGGACATGGTTTTGAGAAAAAGAAAAAAAAAAGAAAAGAAAAAGAATGGTTATTGCTTTGCCAGCAAAGGCAAAATGTAGATGATTCCTATTCCAGAGGCTGTGATTCTGCCCATCGGGGGAACTCTCTGTTGAGAACTGTTATTCATTTGTTAATGTGGTAGACAGTAATTTCTGACATCTGCTAGTCTTCTCCCCAATATCTCAATTACTGCCTTTACTTGGTTTAGTTTTTTTTAATCTTTTACATTTTTTATTAAGAAATTTAGTTATTATACAATCAAAAATGCATTCAATGAAACAATATGATATGTATGTTCTTAAAATTAGATTTACCTCCTAGAGCCCAACCTATTCTCCCAGTCTTACCCCTCCCCCCTCCTTCCTGATGCATCTTTATGAATGCACTAGGTTATGTGTTACTACGCCTTTGCTGGGTCTAATACATGAGAGTTGAACATCTTTCACACAGGCCTGGGTCTAGCTACAGCCTCCAGAGATGAGTGAAGACACTTGACCCTTGACTCTCTGGGTTAGGCTAATTTCACTCAACATGATTTCTTCCATCACCATTCATTTACCTTCAAAGGCTGCAATATCATTGTTTCTAATTTCTGAGTAGAAATCCATGGTATATATCAAAATTGTCAAGAGACTTCCTACAGAGTGGGAGAGAATCATGGCCTGTGATTCTTCTGACAGAGGACTAATTTCTAGAATCTACAAAAATCTCAAAAATCTCAACCTCAGAAACACAAAATACCCAATCAATAAATGGGTCAAAAAGCTAAATAGAAACTTCTCAACAGAGTATACTGAGCAAGTCAATGAATACATGAGAAAGTGCTCTAAATCACTAGTAATCAGAGAAATGCAAATGAGAACTACATTAAGATTTCACCTCACAACAGTCAGATTGGCAAAAATCAAGAATATAAGCAATAATAGATGCTGGAAGGGTTGTGAGGAGATAGGAACACTAGCACACTGTTGGTAGAACTGCAGAGTAGTACAGCCCCTCTGGAAAGCAGTGTGGAAAATCCTCAAAAAATTACGGATGAGCCCACCATGTGCTTTAGTTTTTATTCTCTTATTTATTGCACTAGTTCCCTGACAGTTTTCTTTCTAAAAGACACAACCTGTGATATTTCAAATTATATTAAAATTAATTTTAAAATCTTACATTTTATGATAAATAAAGGAAAATGACACTACTTATTGAGAAAAGAAAAACACTTCAGTTAATAACTGTCGCACCTCAGGCATCCCCAAAGGCGGGCGGGGAGGCAGCCAAGGAACCGATAGTAGAAAGACAGGTTGGCCTGTCCTGTCCAATGAGGAATGGCTGCAACAACTTCGTCAACTATTGCTATCAGGAAAGGCAGTTTAGAGAAGAGGAAGAGGAAGCAGGCATCAGGTTCGCGACCTTTGTGCTTGGCGTGTGAAATTGGAGTGGAGAAAAAGTGTCATGGCGCCCAGTGCAGCGTTCAGCTTCAGTACAGTGCCCCACAATTCCTCCTTTTTGTTTTTTTTTTTTTTTAGCCTACTGGGCGGCTAAAAACAGGGGTGGGGCTCCTGTCTTAGGTTGTCCCCATCCTTTAGGGGATCTTACCCATCTTTGGATATGAACACTGCCATTGTTTCTGTTCAGTGGGCGGGGGGAGCCCAGAAGACCTGTCTTAGGTTGTTCTCCCTTCAGGAGAATCTTACCCATCATTGGTCCAAAGGGTCATAGCCACAGTCAACACCAGTCAGTCGCTAATATTGAACCTGGATGCTCATGAGTTGTATGGCTTCAACTCTCTTTTGGACAAAGGTGATAAGTCTATTGGCAAGGCAAAGGCCAAAGGAAGGGCCCTTGCTTTACTTGGATCACCAAATCCTGCCTGTGTCAAGTGCGTCTCCATGAGTCACCAAAATCGGGTGGATCATAATGGTTCCTGGAAGAGATCAAAGGGGAAAGCTCCTTGGGGGAGGTTGAATTCTCTGGGTGTTCGTTAAGAGGGCTTTCAGTACTAGGAGGGCAATGTTTGAGATCCCTGGCTGAGACCCAAATTGGCTTGGGTTCATTGGTTGGAAAAACACAGCCAAATCCTCGCCCCATAGTGATCAGTGGGTCAGGGCCTCTCCATATCCCCGTGAGGGGGGTCTCTCCATCTGACCTTGAGAGTCAGGTATGGCGTGCTGGTGGCCCAGTATTTTAGAAAGGGTGAGAAATGGTCCCCTTTGGAAAAATTTAAAATATTTAATGTAAATAGTGCCATTTTTAACTGATAGTGAGGGGGGAGTGCTCCCCCTTTTTGTTTTATTAGTTGAGACTTAAGGGTGTCATTATGTCTTTCTATTATGGCTTGTCCCTTAGGATTGTGTGGGATTCCCGTGGTGTGGGTAATGTTCCATTGTTGGAAGAAGTTAGCTAGGGATTGACTAATAAATAACCGTTATCGGTTTTTATTTGGCCTGGTAGACCCAGGGTAGCGAAACATCGAAGAAAATGGCTGATGGCATGCTTGGCCTTTTCACCGGTATGTGCAGAGGCCCAGAAAGCATGGGAGAAGGTATCCACAGACATGAAGATGAATTTAAGTTTCCCAAAGGGGGAATAATGGGTGACATCTGTCTGCCAGAGATTATTGGGCCTTAGGCCCCTGGGGTTAACTCCAGGCCCCTGAAGGAGGGGAACTTGTAGGAAAGGGAGGCAGGACTTGCAAGTTTTGATAATCTTTTTTTAGGTCTTTTATTGGAACCTGGGGGAAGTGGTGGTGAAGGCCTCTCCAATTAGTATGGGTAAAATGATGAAAAGAGGTGGCTTCCGAGGGTGTGTAGCACTCAGGAGGAGTGGAAGTGAGGGAATCAGCAAGAGCGTTACCATGGGTCAGGAATCCGGGCAAGCTCTGATGACCTTGCAAGTGTCGAACATATATGGGATTTATCCTTTTATTTAAAGGCTGACTGTGTGCGTCTATTTTGGTTCAACAGTCTTTAGCCCAATGATAGCCCTCTCCACAACGAGGGCAAGGTGTGTGGAGGGTATTAGGGGGCGGACGGTGGGCATCGGGGTCTAACCCTTTTCAGGCCCCGCCTGAGTCCAGCCCCTTTGAAGCTCGCTGGGGGCTATCTCTCTTGAAGTGGCCCTCCTGTCCACACCTGAAGCAAGCTCTGTATCTCCCAGGGAATGCCTGCTGGAGCGTGCACACCAGTGGGGCCATGTCCTCCCTACGGGAATTCTGTAAGCCTGAGGCCAACGCCTGAGTTTGGTGAGAGCGGGTCTTTTGTGGCTATTATCCATCTCTCTATGGATTGATCCTTAAGACCCAAACAAGCCATTTTATGTTCCTGATTCATTCCTTCCCATACCATCATTTTGACGAAATGATCATGGAGGTCACCTGGAGGGAACTTCCATTTAATGCTCCCTTCAACTCTGTTAAGGGAGGTCTTCCCCAGGTTTTTGGTTGACCCCAGAGATTGGGGATTCGGAGGGTCCCTCCTCCAGCTTTCCCTAAGCAGCCAGGCCTAAAGCCCGAATTTGATCCTGATAAGGAGGTGGAATGGCCGCTAGTTGGATGCCTGATAAATATTGGTTGGAAGTGCCAGTAAGCATTCCAAAGGTAATAGGAACCACGGGATTAGCACTTTGGTTGCGCTCCGCCTGCTGTTGACATTCCTCTTTGTACAGGGCATACCACTTTATATACAGTGGACCCAGAAGCATGGCACGGGCTAGCACCCGCCAGTCCACCACCATGCATGCATGGTGGTGAGCTAGTCCCTGGAGGATAGTCTCCGTCCAGGGGGCATTCTTTTTTAACTCCTTAAGGTCCCCAGGCTCCCAGGGATACCATGCAGCCGGGCGGTTGCCCCCAGGGTTAACATTGACCAGGAATAACTGACAAGGATCAAACCAGGGCAGGACCGAGGGAGGTCTCAATTCAGAATAGTGGGGTGGAACTGAGACAGGATTAGACAGGATTAGAGGCAGATGTGGTATGCAGTGAGGGCGGGAGAGAAGGGGACCCACCTTTAGCAGGCCATGGGGCTGAGCCAAAAGGATGGGGGGGGGTCAAAGTACGGGGAACATGCCTCTTCCTCCAAGGGGACATGGTTCTTGTCTTGGTCTGGGTGTTTCTTTTCTTGCACGTGGTCAGGTCAGGGCGGGGGGGGAACAGCTCTTAAGGGCAGAGATTGTAGGAAATGCCCCGAGCGGGGGAAGATCCCCAGATTGGACTTGAGCTTTCCTAAGAGCTGCTCAACCCGGTCCCATGTATCCCAATCAAATAAGTTACTTTCAGGTAGCCAGGGGGCCACCCTAATAAACGTGGCCCATGTGGCTCTCGCCTGACCATCAGTAAGCTCCAACCTTCTTCTCTTAAGGAGCATTCACAGGGAATCCAAGGCAGGGTCTATCCTGCTAGCTGATTGACCCATGACGGAGGTGAGACAATAAAGAGTTTCAGAGGGGGGGACAAGGAGTACCACAAAAGGATCAGAGAAATAAGGGCTCCTACAGTAAAGAGAAGCCCAAAGATCGGGCCCAAAAGTGTTGAGGTGAGCTAGAGGGTTCCCTGTCGGCTAGCATGGAGAACAGGGGGAAGAGAGAAGGGGCCCTTGGATAAGGACAGCAGACACACTCACCTGTACCAAAACTTACTCAATGTCCTGTAGGCAGGGAGTGAGGAAATGCACCTCACAAGGGGCACCAGTTGTCGCACCTCGGGTGTCCCCGAAGGAGGGCGGGATGGCTCGGACCAGCCGAACTGTCCTCCAGAGCCGAGCAGGAGGATGAGTGCAGCGACGAGGCTCTCCCTAGACTCCCTTCGGTGGGAGCCCCCTCCGCTCGGGCAGGGAAATGAGTCAGTAACACGGAGTTGGTGGCAGCTCAAAATCCATTTATTACCAAGGCACACGGGTTTTTACAGGGAGGGGAGGCAGCCAAGGATCCAATAATAGAATGACAGGTTGGCCTGTTCCTGTCCAATGAGGAATGGACGTCACGTCAACTTCGTCAACTATTGCTAACAGGAAAGGTAGTTTAGAGAAGAGGAAGAGGAAGCAGGCATCAGGCTCATGACCTTTGTGCTCGGTGCAAGAAATTGGAGCAGAGAAGAAGTGTCATGGCATCCAGTACAGCGTTCGGCTTCAGTACAGTGCCCCACAGATGGCAAATCTAGCTAGGAGAGGCTTCAGTGCACAAAGATTCACTTATTTTATCATATAAATTTTTGTTGTGTCCTTAGGTGTTGGGTTAACAAGGTTTGAAAACTCTTGGATCTGAAAAAGAAAAAAATAATTAATAGAGAATAGATTAAATTGAGGTATTAGACATATAAGCCTGAATAAAATAGTAAAATTTTTAGAAAGAAAAGAACAGATAAAATATCTGATTATGAGGAAGATCAATAACACCTTATCTGTGATTCCTTTTAACATTTGTATGGTATGTGTTATTAGCAGAGAATTTTAAAATGTTGATACTAAGTAAATTTCTTGATGCTTGTGATAAGGTATTCAAGAGAATATATTAAATAATCAATACCAACAAGAAATGTATGTTCAATTCATAAGAGCATGCATAAACAAAGGAAATACAATACAACCTGTAAGTTAAAGCATCTCATTTTCTGTTGTGCTTGTGAGTGATAAAGACAAGCAGTAAAACTGAGAAAAAAATTAACTTCATTGGCCTTATAACAAACTGCGAATATTCTTTAAAATTTTCAGAACAAGCTGCAGGCAAATGGAGAGTTGACATTTCATTAACCTTTGTGAAAACACACCTCAGACAACTATGAATTCCCTCTTATACACAAATTGAATGTAGATACACACAGACAGTATGCCCGCTTTTGGGAGGACACAGTTGTATGTGAACCCACTTGTATGTGAACCCACTTGTATGTGAACCCACTTGTATGTGAACCATACTCTTCTGTTAATGGAGTGTGAATCTAACAGAATATTAGATAAAGTAGAAGCTTGTGGAGAATAGGTTGATGGTGTAGTCAAAATACTGGTTTTGATGTAATTGAATAAATGTGGTCTCCATGTGTCACTGGAGAACAACTTTGTTGTTCTAATATGATAGTTCTCAAACTTTTGAGTCTCAGTTTTGTTTACAATATTGAAAGCAGTTAAAGTTCTCAATAGTCTTTGGTAATGTTGAAATTTATATTGAGATCTATCATGTTAAAATTAAAAATGAGGAATGTTTAACTTTTTATATAGTAATTCATTTCAAAATGCTCAGAATAATCTATTATATTTTAACATACGTACTTGTAATGAAACAATTATCTTTTCAAACCCACAAATATTTAATGAGCAATATGATATTGTTTTATATTTTGTAAACTTCTTTAATGTATGATTTAATATAATGTCATATCTACTTGGTTATTTATTCAGCTGGGAAATGTTGTTTTGCTTGAATTACATCAAATAACTCCAGCTCCAAAAAGATAATTATGGATATTCTTTAATATTAAACCTTAGCTCTGTATCATAGTTTTAACTGGTTAGTTGCAGTGTGCAAACTGAAATTATATCAAAAATCATTTCTTATTCTGTACTTTAAAATTCATTGTTCTATATTTCACTTAGAATGAATTTTTTAACTCACGTATTACTTTACAAATATTAATTTAGTGCATTACTCATTTCTTCCAGATGTTGCCATAGTTCATTAGATAGTTTTTTTCAAAATCATATTTATTTTGCCATTGATAACCTCAGAAGAGTCTTAAATATGAAATAGATGTTGAGTTCATGGATGTGCATCTTAGATATGACTTTCAAATGTCTAATTTTCTTAGACATTCCCAGGAAACATCAATTTGGACATGTCCTTACTGTTCAGGAAAATCTCTGTACTATTTTCCAAACAAGATGTGAACAAATTTGAAATAGGATTGAATATAAGGTATTTATTTAGAATCATTTGAGGAATTGTGACATCATGAAACATGATATGGTGGCCTCTAGTTTACATTGAGGGAGCAAGGAAAAGGGCAGGGTCCTAAATGTCAGAAACCACAACAGTGAAAGTTGCCTTTCACAAATTATTACTGGTGGAGGTGAAATGTCCATATATGGGTCCTGAGTCCATTGGTTGTTACTGCTAAGTAATTACAGGTGCAACAAGTGCAAATGAGATTCTAGGACATTGTGACTCTTATGATTTGGCCCAGTTCAAAAGTTCAGTTGAGGGTGTGCATGGGTCCTCCCCTTCAAAGGACCTAGGGCTCTACTTGGGGAATTATAAACCAAAGTCCAGACATTTTGTGATCTCTGTTCACAAAGGTTGTATATTTAATAGTTTAATCATTTAATATAATTTATTTGTAAATTCTCTTCTTCCAGAATATATTACATTTCAGTTTTAATACCTTAGAAAAGGGAAAAAAAACCACCCATAATCTAATGGCCTGCACCCTATCCTTTTCCTTGTGAATTTAAATGTTATTTTATTCCATTAGCTATCATTTTATTAGATTCAAGAGTCTAAGAAATTAAACATGGTGACTAATTATCCATTTTAAAATGAAATTCCAGCACTTCACTGTTTAAAAGTGAGAAGGATGTTTCTTCATTATCTTTATACTTCACCTTCCATTTTTATTTTTTTTCAGACAAAGTTACTTAGAATGCCCAAAGAAACTTCAAGTAGTCAAAAAATGAGTTCTTCAACAAAATTTTAGTGGTAAAGCATACAGGTAGAAAATTAAAATTTTATTATATTTGAAGGCATGACCAAGTGATGTATATACTTACTTTCTGTAAGTAGAGTTAGAGATATTTAAATGAATTATCAAGCACCATGTGCCACAGCTTCTGTTTGTTATGGTTTAAATATGAGATGTCCCCCAAAAGCTCATGTGTGAGACAATGCAAGGACATTCAGAGGTAAAATCATTAGATTATGAGAGTTTTAATTTAACCAGTGGATTAATCCACTGATATGGCTTAACTGGGTGGTAACTTCAGGTAAGATGTGGCTGCAGGAGATAGGTCACGGAGGGCATGCATTTAGGGTTTATATTTTGTTCCTGGTGAGTGAAGCTCTCTCTGCTTCCTGGTGTCCATGTCCTGAACTGCTTTCCTCTGTCATGCCCTTCCACTGATGTTGTCTGATCTAAGCCCGAGCTATGGAGTCAATTGATCATGGACTAAACTTCTGAAATTTGAGCCAAAATAGACTACTCCCTCTCTATATTGTTCTTGTCAGTTCTTTTGGTAACAGTATACAAAGCTGACTACAACACTATGTAGCACCCTAGCTTATTCTCAGGAGTTTAGCATAAGAATTAAACTTTACTACAATTACTTACACAAATATTTAAAACTAGGGTGTGTTCAGAAATAGGATTTAAGTAGAATCACGTGGAATGTGGATAAAATGGTAGGCTGGAGTGATGGCTCAGCAGTTACAGCACTTGCCCTGCATGCACAAACACACAGGTTCAAACTCCAGCACTCACATACACAACTAAGTGTCAGAGCAACGAAAGCCATGTGAAAAACTCAATAAAAATTGATTCTCTCTCTCTCTCTCTCACACACACACACACACACACACACACACACACACACGTTCTTCTATGTTAAAAAAAGAAAAAATCCTAGAAAACTTCATTCATCTTAAAGGAATGACATATGGCCCCAATAGCATATGGTAATGATGTGCACTCATTCCCTGTTTATGCAATATTGTGTGTGCCCTTACTTGTTTGAATATTTGCTAGTAGTAGTAAAAGTAGTAGAGTATTTTCTTATTGTCCTTTCTAGGACAGTGTTGGAAAGATACAGAGCAATTTGTGACTCTCAAAACTAAAAATTGAAAAAAAAAAGAGACTGGAAAATAGCTAGAGAAGCAATTATAATTCACATGTGGTAAAAATCTAATAAATGATATTTAGTAGTCTTCTGTGTAAACAAATAATTATTCATTGAGTTTCTGTTGCAGAAAAGACCTCCAAGAGTAAATACAAATAGTGACTATATGGTGAGTCAGATTCATATTCCATTCACATTTCGGGTAGAAATAAATAAAAACATGAGGAAATCTGGTTAGATGGTGGAAATGATAGGGAGCAGATGTTTAAATTTGTTCAGAAAGTCATTGTTTTAAATATTTAGTTCCTTAAAATACAGTCTCAGGAATTGCCTCCGGATCTCCCTGAGTATACTAAAGAAAATTTTGAATACATTTCTTAGTTTTATGAATCAACACAATATAAAATTCAGTTAAGAACTGAAACATTCACCTTGTAATTTTCGTGTTAATCAGTTTGTAAGTATTTCAGAAGGAAGTTTCACTCACCTGAAAATGGGAAGAAAATCCTGATTTCGGGATTTTTACTTCTCATTATTTTCCCGTCATTGAAATTCTTCCACTTACCCAGGAACAGTGAGAAGGGGACAACTGGTTTGTGTCTGCATTGACTTGTAAGTTTCAATCTCTTCTGAGATATGGGACTGATTAAGACATTTGGAATGCATTACTAAGTGATGTTATGAAAGACCTTTTCTTAAAATCTTTAGGAACATGGTTGAAAATTGCTTTCTTTTGTATATTAGACAGGGAAATGAACAAATCAAAAGTCCTACACTCTTTGAAACTGTATATAGAAGGCTGTAAATTGAAGACTTGGTGCATTATTCTGAGGGGAGGGTAATAGCTTTCATCAGATTCCTGAAGGAGTAAGAAAACTTCACAAAAGAACAGACATTTGATGAATAGGAAGTCTTTCCAGACCTATGATAATATAAACATATTTATATATTCCAGTTAACAACAAAAACAAAAAGATAAACTGGTAAATAGGAAGAAATAGTTTGACTATATGGGGCTTAAAGAAAAGTAAATATTTAGAAATAAAGACATGTTTTCTTAGAGCATTTTACATTGCAGCAGATTTTTACAATTTAGAGAGGAATGTTATTTACTTCACTTATTGCAAAGAAACATATAGAAATACATATTTTCCACTAGCAATTCCTTCATTTGCAATTTTCAAATTCTTACAATCAGTTGTCATTTTGTTATATTTTGTTTGTGACATTTGGTGGCCCAACATTATGGAATTCTTCCATAGAAAAAAGGTATCAACAAAGCTGAAGATAGTTTATTTCCTCTTGTGTTCTTTTGAGAAGCTATGTGCTATTGTGCACATATTTTTTCTTTAACACAAAGAAAGGACAAAGGTCACATAATTCTCTTCTATTTTATTAAAGGTGATTTACTTTGCCTTATTCACACTGACCCCAAAAGTCAATTTTTATGAACCTTTGAAGATAAACACTACATAGCAAAGCCCAAGCAGCTGAAACCTACCCTTAAAGATTTCATATATGTCAATCATATTTATAATACTTGGAGGAAAAAATGATTATTTTCCCCTTAAATTTTTCTATATTTATTGATTGTGTTTAACTTAATATCTCTCATATGTATAACTCTATTTACTACTTAATAGTACTCTACTATAATGGTATTCATCACCTTAGGTCTGAGATAAGAAAATTGAAAAGTAAAGTTTACAGGGCTGTAAAGTTTCTTTCCCACATTATTGACTTATATCACCCCTGAAATACAATCAAGTTCTTGGAATCCAATTATCCAAACTCCTCAGATTTCCTTGAATCTGATATATTTTATCTGTGCTATTGACTACTCTGAGTTTCCTTTAATTAACATTATAGGAATGATAATAGGCAAATTCCATTTGGATTTACTAACTTCATTAGAATTTCTTTAGTGTCAAAAATAAGTATGCTAATGAAGTTTCATGAGATAAATTTACCTACCTCAATATATCTGACATGCTCTTAGATATTCTTTTAAGCAGTGTCATTTGTATGTGGTTAAATGTCAGCCATACTTTAATATAAACCAAGAATCACAAATAGCTTCATGAAAACTATTCATTAGATCACTACTTGCTAAAGAAGAATAAATCATGTCAATTAATACAGCACAAATTTACTTCAGATTAATTTCATTTATAGCATTATAAATAGTTCCAGGATAAATAACATGTTAAAAACAATTACCAATACAAAAACTGTGGTATATATATATGTATACAATGGAGTTCTACTCTGCTATTAGAATGATATCATGGCTTTTTCAGGTAAATGGATGGAAATGGAAAATATCATACTGAGTGAAACATCCCAAACACAGAGACTTAACGGCCCAATGTTTTCTCTCATATGTGGAAACTAGAGTAAAACCTAACATAGGGGCTGGAGCACTTGCTCAGGGGTTATGGTGCTTGCCTGGCATGCATGAGTCTGTAGTCAAACCCCAGCACCATGTACACAGTGAAGAATCGGAGCAATGAAAGCCACATGAGAAAATGAAAAACCAAATAAAATTGACTCTCTCTCTCTCTCATTGTCCCTCTGTCTAAAACAAAACAAAACAAAACAAAACACCTAAGATAGGATGAAAAGTTAGCTAAGTTTAATTAATAAACCCACCAAAGTTGAAGTATCACATAAGCTGGGGGTAGGGAAGGAGGAACAGAGGGAAAAGGGAGGTCACCAATGTAGTTATTTACACTCGACTCCCATGAGAAGCCAAACTATACTCAAGCAGGAATATAAACCAGAAATTTCAATAATTAATGTATATGCTCATTTCTATCTATAATACAGGGGAATTACAGAGGTGACGTGAGATCAATGAATGGGTAAAGGTGGGGAGATCCTGGCATCAATATGTAACAAAGATTCCCTCCAATATGAAGGACTATGTTGAACCAATAAAAAAATTACTAAAATCTGACAAAGATACCAAAATTGTTTCAAGAGTATAAAAATGAGTGATATAGTCCTCAGTCAAAAGGGAATCATCTGTTAAGTAACTGATACAGAGGAAAAGTAAAAATTAGGAATGAATTGGAAAATGATAGAAGGGCTTAGAAGACAGGGAGATCAGAATGACTCTTTAAAGGTATGATGTCCCTAATCATGCTTTTTTTTTTTTT
>PVKS010016772.1:0-43271 GCA_004027875.1 Aplodontia rufa
TTCTGAGGAGATCATAGCACTTCTGGAACCTCAGCTACTAATCAAGTAAATTCAAATAATTTCTTAACTAAACTACGAACATTCTGCTCACTTTTTTGGGCAAGAGTCAAACCCTGGTGCAACTCATTAGGAATATCTACATAATTCATCTAATGCACCCAGCACTGTGGGCCATAACTTGCCAGTTCTGTTCATTTTTGTCCTTTTATGCCTATCAATTAGTTGTTTTCTCATTTAGTTTCACATCAGGAAAGACAAATATTTCTGTATCAATGATGAAGGTAATTTTTAGAATGGGAGACATCACGGTACACGATTACCCAGAAGGGTGAGAGATGCAGAGAAAAGAGCCATGCTAAAGTGGGTTCTGAGGTGCCCTCTGGGAGGCTACGAAGTCGTGCAACAAAAGATACCACTGCTATCTCCTCTAGGCTTCTGCAAGACATGAGCTTGAACCGCCCTTCCTCAAGTTGCTCTGCACGCAGCTCCAGATGATGTTTGTTTTCCTCTTACAAATGCTCTTAAAATAGAATAGCAACACCACCCACAGCCCGGCAGCATCAAAAGAATGGGAGCTGTGGAACCAAGTGGATCTAGTGCACGTTTAGTTCTTGGGCAAGGGTATTTCACCTCTCTGAGCCTTAATTTTCTAATTAAGTTAGATCAATGATTCAGTGTTACCCTCCATATTATGTACAATAATGTACACAAAGTAGCTACCATATATGTGGTTTTTCAACAACATTAAAGAGCTTCTCCAAGGATGCTGGTATTTTCAGGTGGAAATATATTCTGTAAACATTGCAAGTGTAAACCTCAAGAATTGTTCATAGAAGATAATATATTAGAAAAGTATATGAATTTTACATATATACATATATGTATGGTTTAAGGTACAGTGGCAAAATGAGTGGCTAGAGTACATGTGGCCTTTTTCACTCCACATAATTTTTTTAGATTCATCAATATTGATAAATGTATCAGTAGTTCACCAAGTACTTCTTATTTTGGATATTTACACTGACCTAGCTTCATAATTTATAACTCTAATTAAATGCACATCTTTTTGCCTTATCACATTTCTGCCAGTTACACCTTTTCTTCTTTAAGGAGAAGATGGAGGGGCTCAGGGTCACCCTTGCTCCCTGTTCCTTTGCAATGCTTATTCATCCTGCCACAACTGTTTCCTGCAGGTTTCATGATGTTAAAATCATCATAATGCCTGTCTCATCCTTCACCTTCCCAGTGAGTTTTAAAACTAGCCCAGCCTAGGTCCTCGGATAGCAGCTTTTTGGCAGGTGTTCACCTCAAGGGGAAGCAACTTCACCTCTGGGTTAGTGGGAACCTGTTTTTGCAAGTAATTATCGTATATTATATATTCTTTCCCATGCAAAGTTTCAGAATTTTAAGGTAATAATAGCTATTATTTTGGTACTGGCCAAGTGGTTTCTGGATCTAAATGGATCTTTTCTGCTAGAAACTTAATAGCTTTCTCAGGATGATTATGTTAACCAATTCTGATTTTGTTGCTTAATTCCATCTATCTTGGAATGCTCCAGTCACCCCTGACAATGGTGACTGGTTGCTTTCCAGGCCTGCTCCAAGGTACCAGTACAGAGTGTTCCCTCCGCCACTCTTCTAAGAATCAGCTTTACTTCTCTACCTTGGATGTTGGTTTTCCAGACACACGTCGCCCTGTTTTCTTAGTTCACTTCATTATTTCAGTGGACAATGGCTTTCCATAGTTTTCTGGGAAAGAGTGCAATGGGAGATAAATATTTTGAGTTACTGCCTGTCTTCAAAAAAGTCACCATTCTGTCTTTACATTTGATTGCTAGCATGGCTGGATAGGGAATTCTGGATTGAATATCAATTTTGCCTCAGATTTTGTAAGATGCTTTTTATTTCGATTTTCCAGTTTTTAATTGGGAATCTTTCTTCATTCTGGAAATTTTATTTTGCCTTCCTGATATCCTGATATTTCATTATAATGTATTTTCTGTGAATTTTTATTTTATTGGGTATGCAGTGTATACTTTCAAAAAGGAAAACAGAGAAAAGTAGTTATTTCCTCTACAATTTCTTGCTCATTTTTTCTGCTATCTCTTTCTTAATAACTTATTTTAGGACACTAGGCATTCTGGGTGAATTTCCTACGTTTTTGGTCTTTCCCTCAACTGTATATTTCAATCTTCTTCCCCTTTTTGATGGCTACCATAGTTATTAATTTTGAGTAATTCTTATTTCTTGTTTTTCTCTTTTAAAGAAAAAAAATCTATTCTTTATTCATGGGTACCTATCTTTAAATTATTTGAAAATATCATTTTTTTGAAATTTTCTTCTTCCAGTACATCAACTTTTATTATGGAAAAGATAGGAAATGTCCCTCAAAAGCTCACGTGTGGGATAATGCAAGAGCTTTCAGAGGTGAAATGATTAGCTTATGATTAATCCACAGAATTAAAAAGGTGGTGACTGTAGGTAGTTAGGGTGTGACAGGAGGAAGTGGGTCACTGGGGTGTCCATTTGGGGTACATATTTTGTCCATGGTGAGTGGAGCTCTCTGTTTCCTGGTTTACACGTCCTGAGCTGCTTTCCTCCACGTGCCCATCCACTATGATGCTCTGCCTCACTGCAGGCCCAGAACCATGAGGTTGGCTGACCATGGACTGAACTTCTGAAACTTGAGTCTAAAAACACTTTTCTTCCTCTAAATTGTTCTTGTCAGATCTTTTGGCCATTGCAACAGAAAGCTAACTCACACAATCTTACTCCTTTCGAAATTTTTTATTCATTGTGTGTGTGTGTGTATCTGAGATTACTCCTTGTCTATGAAAAGTCCATTTCCTCCTTTTTTCCATAAAATGCTTTCATTAAGGTTAGGGGCCTGGAGAGGTGGCTCAGCCGTAGAGCACCTGGGTTTGAAGCCTAGCACCACATGTACAACTAAGTGTCGGCAAAACAAAAAGCAAATGAAAATATAAATAAAATTGCCCCCCTCTCTCTTTTTAAAAAAAGGATAGTCACCCTTTTTAAAGACAACATTTTCCAGTCTTCCTTATATCTAGATATATCCATGTGGTATGATCTGGTCAGTTCAATGAGAGCAGAATTGTTTTACATTCTAGCAAAATAAGGACGCTATCTAATGGGAGTTGATTCAAGTGTAAGTCTTGCCCTTTTGCCTTTCTGCCTCTTTTTCTTCCTACTACTTGAATTGAACAAGATGGCAGGAGCTCAAATAGCCATTTTGGGCCATGAGGTTACTTGAGATTGGACATTAACTAAGCTCTATATTGATGAAACAGTTTTTTTGTTATCTTCATAGAAGGAGCATATGTTCCTGCTGACTCTTAACAACCACAACCATCCTAGAACGCCCACCTTTGGACTTTTTTACATAAACATAGTATTAATTTCTCTTTCTTTTACGCCATTTTTGTTTTCCATCATGTAACCAACCCAATCTTAATTCTTAATGTCAAAAGCTTTTCAGAAACATCAAGGATACTTGGAAAGCTAATCATAATTTATATGCAGTACTAAAAAGCTGATTGGAAGCTCTGAATATATGGGTGGGTTTTGTTAAACCACTGTGTGTCAATGAAGCTGAGTTAAGGAACAAGCTGGCCTTTGGCATGGGGAAATGTGTGAATCTTTCTCTTGGACTAATTTATTTCTGTAGAAAATATTTCCAATCACCTGCCTTGTTACAATCCTATAAGCTAACACAGTACACCAAGCTGAGGAGGATGGGAATCTCTGTTAACTATGCAGGTGGTTCCTTAATTCTGTTTCCAACATAGTGCTGAGCTTCCCATTTAGGGCCTGGAGCCACCCTCATTCAATATCTTCAAGACAAAAAAAAAATCCATCTCTTTCTTAGGTAGAATGCTTCTGATTTAGTGCCTGCAAGTATGGGAAAGGGGGTCTACTTTACACCCAAACTTGTGCTTTATGGCCCACTGGTCACCTGGTAGCTCCAATTTCTAAGTGTTCTGAGAATCTCTTCACATACTGCCAGCACCCTTCTTTGTAGATCTCTAGCATTCTTGTCTGTCTTCTGCTAAGTTGCTTATCACTCATCCATCATTTTCTATCTTCCTCTGACAATGCCTTTTCCATTTTCTTCATCATTACGAGTATATCCCACACTTTTGTCAATTTTAATTTTATTTTTAACTGATACATAAGACATCCAAATTGTACATATTAACAGAGCAGCATGACATTTTGACACGTGTGTACATGTCAGGTGATTGTGGAGATACCCTGGATATTGCTTCCTGGAAAACCATCTTTGTCAGCACTGAATCCTCACAACACACTAGGTTACCCTCAGTCTCCTGGGGTCTCCTGGCAGCTTGTGTGTACTTGCCATTCATTAACCAGAAGAGCTGAGTGCCCTCCCTAAGTGTGAAAATTCCCCTGTGGTCCTCCTTCCTTGGATACCAGCATAGAAGTTGGTGAGGCAGGGATTTCATGCTGAAGACCCTTCAGTCCAGAAAAGACTCTGTCTTCTTTGCCTCAGCATTGTTCTCATTGCTCACACCCATCCTTTCAGTCTGGTTCTTCACTCTGTGTATTCTTTTTCCCAACCCCCACGTCTGGTCTGCTCTCTGACTCACTGAGTACTTCCTCTTGCTGAGGTACAAGGAGTTTGTAGGCTGAAGCCCACACCCATTGCCTATTTTATCACCCATCCCTGAGGTGGGTGATTTTGAGGAGGCTTCCCTAAGGCATTCAATACTGGTAACTCACCCAGCCACTGAGACTCTACCAGGCAGGGGGCATGTGAGGTGTGGATTCCCTACAAGTGCTACAATCTCTTGGGTTTGAACGAATGAAGTGGAACCCACAAATCGATCTTATTTAGGCTTTCTCATCTTTCTCTTATTGGACACAGCTGGACCTTTCTTGAAGTCTCTTTCATCTAAGTTCTGCCAGCCGCCCCTCTGGGTCTTCCACTTTGTACCTATTCTTCACTTGTGGGCTCTGCTATTTTGCCAGCACACATCCCTAGTACATGTGCCATAATAGAAAAACTATGTTCTTAGACTTCCAGGCCATTGCTCCTTGAAAGCTGCTCCTGCTTCAATTAACTTGACTCTTGCGAAGAGAAAAGACTATGTGGGCACTGGAGGTAAGCGTACCCATTCAGCATATTAAATGATCTCCTTATTTTTGACTGTGTGTTTCTTCATCTCCAAGGGCAGTGCCCACACAGCCAAGCCCTGAGCAGTGGAGCAGGCAATGGGTAAAGGAAGACTGAGAAGCCATGTCAGTCACCTGGGACACACACTCCAGTGCCACACAGTGATAACCAATGGCGTAGTTCACACACACAGTTGACCATGAGTCACACACAGCTGATCTAGTGTATGGCTGGGCCATCGTGGATCTGCTCCCAGGTGTTTCTGTTCCTTCTCCGGGGACCAGGAGCTAATCGAGGCATGTGCCTCTCGTTGCTGGGAAGGAGTACAGCAATCTCACCCTCGAAAGCACTGTTCAAGCTGCTGCTCCTGGCTAAAGCACGCCACTTGGCCAAGGGCAGAATCAAAACACAGGGAAGTGAAATCTAGACTGCAGTAAGAAGGGAGGGAGGAGTTACTAGTTTTTAATCTACTTGTGTGGGAAAAACAATTCTCTAAAATCTCAAAATATCCCATTTAGGAACTCGCCTTAGTCCAAAGAGAAGGTAAAAATCAGGATTGAATTAAGACTGAATGATTTCAGAACCCGCACTCTGTCCGCCACACCACTGATGGCTACTCATTTTCAGATATTAGAAGCAAAGTAATATGAAAGAAAAAATATTTTATAGACCTTAGCAAAAATGTAAGTGCTTTGCCTGAGCTCCCTAAACTCATTCCTAGTGGCTTGGGTGCTAAATAAGTGACTAAAGGGAATAGGAGTAAAAGAAAAATGTCCCTTTCCCACTTCCATCGCCCATGCCAATCGAAAACATAACAAAGATAACGTTTGCTAAAATTTTGTTTAATTATCCAGGAGTTTGATGTAAAGAATGCTTCATAATTTATAAGCCAATTCTTGTTTAGCCAAATTAGGTCCTTAATTCTTGCATATTATAGCAACTATAAAATACAATTACATGTTACATAGGAAACAAACCCATAAAACAAAATGAACCAATCAATATAGCTCATTCCCCATAGCATTCTGTTTTGTATTTTAATGAGCCAAACTCCCAAACTAAGAATCAATATCCATTATGATCCTTTTGGAAAGGAAGAGTGGTCACATCTTGTTACAATGAGTTTTATCAACAGAGAGTTCCCTCTGGCCTGCTTCTCTAGGGCCCAGGCAGCAGCCCGTGGCAATAGAGCTTGGTTGATCTCATTTCAATGACATTTGCTACTACAAATAATTTAGTAGGAGCACATTTATCTATGTCAAGAGCTTTCACTTTGATAGAACAAAAGGATGAAGGTGGGTGGAAAGACAAGCCCAGCTTTTTCACTTACAAAACTGGGGCCTCTCCTGAGGGTGGCATGAGAGAAACAGTGAAGCTTGGGCTGAAGTGTCAGTGACCCTAGAACCGGAAACACCAGAGCCACGGTGTTTTACCAGGAAAACACAGCAACACGGGTTTAGGTTTCCAATTATGCATGGGAACCAGAAACTCTATGGTGAACTTTGTGTTTAGGAGAATGACAGAGGGAGGGAAGGAGGAAAACAAAGTGGGAAGGAAGAAAGGAAGGAAGGAGGGAAGAATGGGAGGAAGGAAGGGAGGGAAGGGGGTTAGGAATCAGTTCTATCCTGGAAAAATTGGACATGTGATCACTCTGCCCTGAGGTGAGTTATATTTTTGTGCTACTAACTTTCCCTTATCTTTTGGGAAATAAAGTAGAATTTTCAAAAAGTGGAATTTGAGGTGTTTTCAAATAAAACATGCCCAAATGTAGGTCCTAGGCTCTAGCTCCAGAGCTTTGGATTCAACAGATCTGGGATGGAATCTAGAAATACGAATTTTTAAGCAAATATGCAGATATGTATTTTTCCCGTGTGTGTGTGTGTGTGTGTGTGTGTGTGTGTTTGTGTGTGTTTTGGTACCGGGGGACTGAACACAGAAGTGCTCAAACAATGAGCCACATCCCAAACCCCTTTTATTTTTTATTTAGAGACAGGGACTTGCTAAGTTCCCTTAGGGGCATTGCTAAGTTGCTGAAGCTGGTCTCAAACTTGCATCCTCCTTTCTTAGCATCCCAAATTACTGGGATTATAGGCTTGCACCACCGTGCCAGGCTTCTCATGAGGTTATAATGCAATAGTCTGGGGTTCATATTTGAGAAACACTGGGCCATGGGGTGACAGCAGGTTATGGGTCTGAGCTGCCTCATAACTGGCTGGGTGATCTTGGGAAAATAACCTTCCTGTCCTTAATTTACTATGAAATGGGCTGTTTTAATAATATCCCTCTCATGCCGTATTTGTGAATCTGAATAAACTTGCAGAAGTGCTCAATACCAAGCTGGATGCTCTTTATACTCTAAATGGTGAATATTATAATGGAAAACGTGACATTGCAGATTTGAAGTTGAAAACAGAGCAGGGGTGATTTCATGTAATTCAACCCAATAGTTGAGTAAGTTTCCTCATGGTTTAGTTTTCCCTTTTTTGCAGTACATTGGATTGAATTTAGGAGTGCTCTGCCACTGGTCTAAGTCCTCAGCCCTTTTAATTTTTTTTTTATTTTGAGTTAGGGTCTCATTTAGTAGCTAAGGCTGGCCTAGAACTTGCAAGCCTCCCAAGTTGCTGGGATCGTAGGTGTGCATCCCTGTGCTGGGTTCTCAAACCTTCTTCAAGCTTATTTCATGAAGTGTTATTTTTTCACTTTTCATTGGTTCATTCTAATTATTCATAATGTTGAGATTCATTGAGACATATTTGTGGATGCACATAATGCACTTTGGTCAGTTTTAGTACCTTCCCTTCCCTCCCTGAATGCCCCTCTTCTACCCTAGCGGTCTCCCTTCTATTTTCATGAAATTCTTTCCCCACCTCTCCCACCCCTTGCTCTTTCTAGCTTCCACATATGGGAGAAAACATGGTCCTTGACTTTCTGAGTAACGAGAGCAAAACTAGTTACGGGATCATCATAGGACCCAGGTATATCATTCCTCGATATTTATCCTCACGAATGAAAGTCAGCATTCTTTAGGATAAATAGTGAGTCTTGCTCTCATTGCTCAGAATTGCTTCGGCTATTTGGTTCTTTTTATTCTTCCATATGAATTTAAGGACTTTTTTTTTTCCTATTTCTGTGAAGAATATCATTGGTATTTTCATGGGGATTGCATGGAATCTGTAGATGGCTTTTGGTAATATGGCATTTGAACAATATTAATTCTGACTATGAAGCATTTATCCTTGAATATTCAAATAGATCTTTAACATGACAGGTTCTTTGACAGAGCTACAGGGAACTATAAACCGAAAGAGGAAATGGTGCTTCTCTCTAAATATCTCAGGCTGCTGTATTGATCCATTCAAACTTTAGGGCACACAATTATTACCTATGGCCCTTGTTAAACTGCATATTCAAACTCAATTATACAATTCTAATAAGTTTTCAGGTGATGCTGATGCTAATGCTGCTGGTCCTTGGGCCCCCACTTTGAGAAGCAAAGATCTAAGGAGCTTAAGGAGAGATCAATTTATAAAGCTGTCCCCAGGGTCTTGACTCTCCAGTGAATAAAAATGAAGTCCTCATCTTCCTAAAATAAATAATATGAATGAACATCTCTGGGGCATTGTGGTGCCCTTAAGTTAATTGCTTTTTTGAAAGTGTTTTAAGCAAAATTACTGTGCACTTATCTTTACACAAATCCCAGAATTTGGATATATGCACATTCTGATAGATGAAGCAGCTTCTTGTTCAAAAGAGTTCCCTATGTTTTCTTATTACTGTGTGGAGAAGCATGAAATTTTAGAGCTTAAGTGCATTTATTGATTCATCAAATATTTCTTCAGCATCAACCTCCTGCTCCACACTGATACAATGTGGGATAAAAATAGAAAAGCAAAAAGTGGCCTGAGAAAAGTTTCCTGAGCTAGTTAGAACAAAGCCAGGGCCAGACTGCACAATTCCTGGCCCACAGTGTATTTTCCTTCCCACCAGGTTATGCTGGAAGGCTGGCTAAGTGACACAGCAATCATTCTAAACGGCAGAGTTTGGAAAAACAAAATTCTGCAAGCCTAAATTTTATTTCTCCCATTCTATTTCAATGTGCATATAGGAGAAACACTCCACTGTGGAAAGAAATGACCAGAAGATATGTAATTTTCCCTCTATAACAGCTCCACTTCTAACTACGAAATTATACTATTCAAAGCAGACACAGGCATTTCAGTCTGAGTCTACATTTCCACTCTGAACCATTGTTTCAGATTTTCTCACCCTCTGGCATAGTAGCACCATTCTCTCCAGGAAAGTGAACAAAGAGGGATAAAGAACAACCAGTTCCTGCCAGCTGCTGTGTGGTTCCAGAGAGATTTCAAGCTGAGGCCATGAATTGTATTCCCCATCTACTGAGTTGCAGGTGAATGTGGATAAATTCATGTATTTGCGCCTAGATTTGTATGTTCCGTAGCCTAGAGGACTTGCTTAATGGCTACTCCATACAGTATGGGGAAGGACCACAGCCTAATTGCTTAGGATAGACCTCCCAGGCCTAAGTATTTAGCACAGCATGTATCTCTGAGAACAATATGGGTCTGCTGGCTTAGTAGACAAAGTGCCATTTGGAGTTGCTGAATGATTACTATGCTTTTTTTTTTCTTTTACCCCATATGAAGCCAATTGCCCATTTGACTCATTGACATGCAACAAAAGTCAGCCAGTGCTCTTGCTTTTGGAGATCATAGGGTTTCCTTTATGGATTCAGACTTGTCCCATAACCAATTTTATTTTAATTTCTTTTCTCTGTTCCTTTGTCTAAAGACATATAGCTTTCCAATGTACATATGTATGGATAAATGAATGGATAAAGATAGATGGTAGAGAGATAGAGATAAAGATAGATAGACAGACAGATATGATTGTGATTTTTTAATGGGTTCTTTTTAGACAAACATGACAGTAGAATACACATGACATAATTATAAGTTCATGGAGTATAATTTGTTCTAATTCAGTTCCAAGTATTTCACCTTCACTTCCCCACCTTCTCCTGTTCTCTTCTCTCTGCCTACTGATATTTCTGTTGTTTGCTAATAGCTTTTTTTTTTAAATTAGTGTCATGTTGAGCAACAATTCATGATAGTTAAGCTATGGAGCCAACCAAGGTGCCCTTCAACAGATGGATAAAGAAAATGTGATATATACACACAATGGAGTATTATTCAACCATAAGGAAAAGTGACTTTAATGGCATTTGTCAGCAAATGGATGGAACTTGAGGCTATCATGCTAAGCAAAATATGCCAGTCTCAAAAAGTCAAAGGTTGAATGTTCTCATTGATATGCAGATGCTAATCCCAAATAAGAAAAATATTAGAACAATAGTCAAAGAAGGAGGAAATAAAGGGAGAAGGGATGAGATAGAGAACTTTCATGGAATGAATCAGACTCAACTTTCCTAAGTGCATATATGAACACACTATAGTGAATCTCATCAATGATGGTGATTTTTAATCTGTACCAACCTCTGTTTGAGCGCTGACCTTTGAACACAGCTGCAGAGTACACACTCTTACTCCATGGTGCTGGGTTGTTCCTCAGACTTAGAATTTAACTATGGAATGAAAGTTCTCAAAACCATGGAGTGAGCTATGCCAGGCAGAGTGCCTGTGACTCCTTGCATGGTTGTCATTCTACCCTGAAGGTGGCCTTCAGGAATAGCGCTGACCTTTGAACACAGCTGCAGAAGACACACTCTTACTCCATGGTGCTGGGTTGTTCCTCAGACTTAGAATTTAACTATGGAATGAAAGTTCTCAAAACCATGGAGTGAGCTATTCCAGGCAGAGTGCCTGTGACTCCTTGCATGGTTGTCATTCTACCCTGAAGGTGGCCTTCAGGAATAGCTGCTGATTAGTTTCCAGTTAGCAGAAAATGCCTGCTCTATCATGGCTCCAGGGGAGGAGGGGGAGCACATTTGATTGGTAAATACCTAGGGACAGACAATCATTTCAGCTTTAGAAGGTGCCTCACAACCTTCACCCTCATCCTCAACTTCAGGGTGAAGCTCCTGCTGTCTGAGTGATGCTCTGGGGAGCTGATGTCCATTCCCAGTACCTCCTTCCCTTCCAGCATACACACTGTGGCAGCTGGTGGACAATCTCAAGTCTGTCTGATCCAGGAGGTGGGCTCTCCCTGCTTACAAAACCCCGGACATCCTTCACCTTCTCCTCCCAAACTTTTAGTCAGTTCTACTTTACTTACACATACTTGATTCTCTCTGGTTTTAAAGTCTTGTTTGAGCCTTGAAGTTGAACATCCATTTCTAACTTGACTCCATTCAGTAAATCTACTAACCCTACTCCTAGCAGCCTGGGCCTCATGATTTTAAAAAAATTTATTTTTCAATTTTACCTTCTGGCCTTTCTGGCTCTCATGAATATTTACTGCTGCAGTCTGTCACTGACCCTTAGGTTGATCCTTAGTGAATTAGTTCTGGATATGTGGCAGGAGGAATCAGCCCCTACAAATATTCTACAGATTATGCTAACACTCCAGTGCAGAAAATTCATTCCACTTCAAGAGAATACAATACCTCTAAAACATCTTCTTTTATTGAACTCAAATCTGACTCCATGTTAGTTCTCTGCATAAATTGGACTAGCACCACCTTCTCTATTCACATAGGTCAAATCTGGTCCCAATCTCCGCCCCAAGTGTTCTTAGAAAGATGTGGAAGACTTTATGTTACTAAAATAGCTTCAACAACACTTCTTATCCTCCAAAGCTCTCAGTATTGTCCCCCTTCCAGATCAAGAGGTAGAGTCTCTATTCCTTCTCTAGAAATCAGACCAGTCTTTGAGGTTAATGTGTTCAAAAGCACATGGAAGTCACACTGTGCAGCTTACTAGGGTAGATTAGAAAAGGCAATACAGCTACTGCCAGTCCCTCTGTCTTGGTACAGGTGCCTTTGAGGCACAGGCAGAAACCCCCGAGAGACAGAGGGAGATGCCCAAGGAGCTCCAGCTGTCTTGCATTCCCAGCTCAGGCACCAGATAGGTGAATAAAAGGCTTCCAGCATATCCCAGTGGTGGTTCAGGACATACCATGACACTCTGGTGTTTGAGAAAGCAGCAGAAGCAGGAAGGTCACCCTCGCTTTGGCTTGTTCTTCTCCCCTGAAGCAGCTCATAAGACCCTCATTGGTGAGGTGCCATCCTTATATATGGAGAAGAGGAAGATCCTTACCTCTGAAGATTCAGCAACCCAGAGAAGAATCTGAACAAACAGGCCCAGGCTCTGCCCGGTTTACCCCACGAGTGCACACCTGCTATCCATCAAACCTCTCTACACCTACCCACTTCCTCACCAAACTCAGCATAGAAATACCCAGGATTCCCTGTTTCCTTGAGTCTTCATTTCTTCTTTTTTTTCTCTTTTATTGGTTCTTTTAAAATATACACTACACTAGAATATACAATGACATAATTACAGAAGCACGGGGTATAACTCGTTCTAATGCCATCCCCAATGCTAACCCATCCCCTCTCTTCCTCCCACCTCCTGTTCTCTTCCCTCTATTCTACTGATCTTTCCGTTATTTATTAGGAGTTTTCTTCTGAAGTTGGTATCTTGTTGATGTACATGTTGATGAGATTCACTATGGTGTATTCACATTCGTGCTCAGGAAAGTTGAGTCTGATTCATTCCATGAACTTTCCCTATCTCCTCCCGCCTCCCTCCATGTCCTTCAATTTTGTCTATTCCTCTATCTCTTCCTTACTTTGCATTAGCTTCCACGTATCAGAGATAAATTCAGGCTTTGGCTTTTTGAGACTGACTTATTTCACTGAGCTTCACAGCCTCAAGTTCCATCCGTTTGCCGGCTTCTGCTTCCTGAAGGCTCCTATGTTAAATAAATGTGTCTGATTTCCTCTTTTGAATTTGTCATTTGTTTCAGGGGTCTCAGCCATGAGTTTAATATGGTTAAGGAGAAGATATTTCTTTTCTCTTATACCAGCTCCCACCACTATTTGACTGCAAAATCTTGAGAGACTAATTGAGATTCTCTCAGCTGAGCCCAGTCGACTCCCAGAACCCTAAGAGATAACAATAATAAACGAATTGTGACTATTGAAGGCCAGTGTTGGGGGTGGCTGATTATGTAGCAATAGGTCACAGAAACAGCAGACACCAGGGAACTTTTCTGATGCTAAAGTCTTTTAACAAATGTTTAATAAATGCCCACTGTGACAGACCAACTTGCTTAGTCTATCATTCCACTTATTGGGCCTTGTATCTTATGCTTGTCCTCTTGCTGGTCTGACTATGACACTGTCTTCTGGACACAGGCTAAGTTTTTCTAGGACTGTCTTTTTTTTTTCAGGGCTGAGGACCGAACTTGGGGCCTTGTGCATGCTAGGCAAGCACTCTGCCACTGAGATAAATCCCCAACCCCTTCTAGGGCTGTCTTAATGCAAGGCATTCAAAAGCAAACCTTCCTCTTGCTCTTTCCTTGGACAAGTCTGCAGGGTGTATGAGCCCGTGTTGCATTCCCAAGCTGGAGTACCACCATGGGGTTCCTTCCAATTGCCACCTCTAATGTTGACTACCTCTCCATTATCACAAGTCTTTGAGTCACTCTGGACAT
Source organism: Aplodontia rufa (assembly GCA_004027875.1). Lineage (NCBI taxonomy): Eukaryota > Metazoa > Chordata > Mammalia > Rodentia > Aplodontiidae > Aplodontia > Aplodontia rufa. The sequence goes on from PVKS010016772.1 coordinate 13,793, forward strand.
CAGACTACTCATCTAGGAAATAAGATTGTTAGCACCCATACGACAGGTTGATGAGACAATGTACAGGGACTCCATAGCACAGTGCCTCGCCAGAGCTAATGCTTACTAAATGGCAGATGTGGCTACTGCTTGCATTCCCACTTCTCTTCTGGAAAATGTACCCTAAAATCAAGTTAGCAGATCCAGGTAGCTTTGTCAGCCACTGACATTCCTGACATAGTAGAATTTACAGTGCTTACCCAATCCCTATAGGATGATGGCAAAATTCAGAGGGGAAAGAAACCAGCCCATAGCCTGAGTGCACCTGGGCTGTGGACGAACCTTTTCCTCATGTGCTCTTGTCTTTTCCTCATTTTGACTTTCTTGGTTAACTCTTTGGTAATAAACACTAGTAAATTTCGGCCTGCTAAAATGGACTACTAGTTGTAGCATGCTGATACATTTTTAGATAATAATTCTGTCATCAAAGGTATTCTAAGACAGTCCTTTGGACTTCCAGCCCCTGTCAATTTGACCAGTGCATCATGAATATTTCCGTCTGTCATTGATAAAAAGGTACAGCATGTTGAACAGGAGTCTGTGAGCCTTCCACCGAAGAGCTGCCTCTTGCTGATGCTGGCGCCTAATCTATCCCTCCTGAGGCTGGGTGCTCAACCCATCATAAATCTCCCTTTGCACTGTCGTCTGAGCCATGACTTCTTCCTTCTTTATAAAGATCATGAGAGACTTTGATAAACGCTCTGCTGAATCCAGAGGCCTTATATCTACAGGATCTCTCCAACACACCTGTCAGACACACATAATAAAAGGGGAAAGTCTAGAGCAATCTGTCCTGAGAAGGGCCTGGTGAGCTCAGCTGCTTTTTCATTCATTCTTCTTCTTCTTTTTTCTCATTTACCTTTCATCACTTCAATAATATATTTCCTAGAACACATCTTATACTGAACTTGAAATCAAAAGTTAGTTTTTGAATTAATATTTTTTAGAGAACTTGGATAGAGACAGCACTTTCAGTGCCACTTTTTTCCTACCTCTTCTTCCCTTCCTGTTTCTTCTTTTCTTTCCCTCCCTTCCTTCCTTTCTTTCTTTTTGCCCACCCCTCCCTTCCATTCTTCCCTCCCTGTCTCCTGTATTTCCTTTCTTCTTTTCTTATCTATTTATTTACAACTTTAAATTTAGAAACTCAAATGCAGTAGAATGTAGAGAAACTCCTATGCTAACCCCACATTCCCGTCACCCAACTTGAAGATGCTCCCTCTTGTTCACCTGTTTGATCTGACTCCCATTTGCTCACAGAGGCCTCAGCTGCTGCTGGATTGCTTTGAAAGACACCAGAGCAATCAGAGCATTTCATTGTGAGTACATCAGTATGTACCTCTGAAAATATTTTTTTAAAAACCACAATGCTGTTTTATAATCTAAAAATGAAAATTCCTTAATATCATCAAATGCTGATATAATATCATCCAATGTTAGCAATAAAATTTTCTGAATGTCCCACAAATATTTCATTTTTTGGTACTGACAATTGAACTGAGGGATAGACACTTAACCGCTGAGCCACATTCCCAGCCCTATTTATTTATTTATTTATTTATTATTTTTTTAAAGAGAGGGGGACAGTCAGAGAGAAAGAAAGAGGGAGAGAGAGAATCAATTTTATTGGTTTTTCATATGACTTTTGTCACTCTGACACTTCGTTGTGTATGTGGTGCTAGGTTTGAACTCGGATCCTGGCACATGCCAGATAATCGCCATAACTGCTGAGCCACCACTCCAGTCCCATCTTTAGTTTTTATTTTAAGACAATATCTTGCTACATTGCTTAGGGCCTCACTAAATTGCTGAGGCTGGCTTTGAACTTGCGATGTACCTGCCTTAGCCTCCAGAGTTCCTGGGATTACAGGGGTGCACCACTGAATCGGACACTTTTTTCTTTTTATATACTGTATTCCAATCAGGTTTCCAACAAGGTCCTTATATCACATTTGGCCAGTGTGTCTCTTCAGTTTCTGAAGACATTTCTCCATCCCTCTTGTTTTCCCTTTGTATTAATTTTGTTGAAGAAATCAATTTTCCTTAGAATTTTTTACATTCTCGATTTTTCACATCCTGAGGGTATTATTTAACACCTTCCTCTATTCTCCTGTTTCCTCTACACCAATAGTTACGTCTAGAGGTCTGACCTGATTCAAGTGTAATTTTTAGGAAGAGTATCCTACACATGGTGCTGGGTACTTCCTCCTGCACCACATCACAAGGCACATAATCCCTGGCTGCCTGTCCCTGTAATGTTCACAGTCTCCAAAGACAACTTGTCCTTTTCGATAACCTGACTCGTACATTGTGTATGTGTTATGGTTTTGATATGAAATGTCCCCAAATAAGCTTACATAAGAGAAAGTGCAGGAATTTTCAGAGGTGAAATGATTAGATTAAGCAAACTGTTACCTAATCAGTGGATTGATCCATCTGATAGATTAATAATTTGAAAGTCTATGGTACTGGTAATTATAGGCAAAGAGGTGCGTCTGGAGGAATAGGTCTCTGGGGGCTCTGCCCTTGGGATTATATCTTGTACCCTGGGTTCCTCTTTCTTGCTGCTTCCTGGTTGCCTGGGGCAGAGTTGCTTTCCTTCTTCATGACTTCTTCCATGACGCTCTGCTTCACCTCAGGCCCAGAGCAATGGAATTGACCAACCACAAACTGCACCTCTGAAATCATCGGCACAACAAACTTTTCCTTCCCTAAGTTGTTCTTGTCAGGCATTGGTTGCAGACGTGAAAATCTGAGTAACACAGTATGTGTGTATGTTTAGATTTAGATTTGCAGTTATATTCCTGTGTCTTATGCACCTTGATCTCTGAATGACTTGTAACCACATTTGAGGGCTTTAATTCTTCTGTTATCTTGGGCCCTTGTGTGAAATATGTCTGTATCAGAAGTTTAAATCTTATTTGAAGGACTCAACTAAGTGTCCCCAGGGGTTTGTTAGGACCATAGAATCTATGGCCTCACCCAGAACTTCTTTACCAAATTTTACATTTAATAAGATCCCTAAATGGTTCATAGACATTCCCATGTGTGAGAAGCTCTATACTAGAACACCAGACCCCTCCACACACATGATGAAGAAGGAATTTGAGATCTTGAGTGTTCAAGAATGCCAGGGAGACTTCAGTCTGTGAGTGGAACCCATGCTCTACTACAGAGCGTGTGAATATCTGTGGACTGGAAGTCTGTCACATGTCTCATCCATTTGTCTTTCAACTCCCTACCACTTATTCTCTGTTCTGTGTCCTTCTTTGGGTTTGAAATTCAAGTCCAAGATGTCTCAACATTCTGAACCCCTGTGGAGATGAAGGAGCTGTTAAAAGAGCTTTGCGAATTGTCAAGGTGGCACGGAGGGGAAAGCATGAGACAGAGCCAGGAGGTGTGGATTCATGTCCACCCTCTGCCACTACTTGTATGATGTTGAGAAAGTCATGTAAGTGTCTTGGGCTCAAATGTCCTCATCTGCAGAAAGAAGAGGTTGACCGAGGTGATCTCTAAGGCTCCTCTGTAGTAACTCCCATGATTTTGAGACAGGCAACATAGATGTCCACACTCATGCCCAAGGGCAGGACTGTGTGTTCTGCCTCTCACCAGCTGCACATCCCAGAGTAACACTGGTGAGGATTCGTGCCTTAGTGCTTCATGGGGGAGACATGGATCAAGTTCCTGCCTAGCTCGTGGGGTGGCTAAAAGAATTAAACCAAATGGTTTTTGTTATCTACACACAGAAAGTGCTACATATAGCAAATATAAATATATATTATTTATATACCTTATATATAATATATACTTTAAAAATACATATAATAGGGGCTGGGGTGTAGATCAGCGGTTACGGCGTTTGCCTGGTGTGCAAGAGGATGCAGGTTCAAACCCCAGCACCACATATACAATGAAGTGTTGGAGCAAAGAAAACCACATGAAAAATTAAATAAAATTGATTCTCTCTTTCTCTCTCTCACTGTCCCTCTTTCTTTTTTAAAAAATACATACAACAAAATATATTAAGTATATATAAAATACATTATGTACTTTAAAACATTGCAAACTTTGAAAGTATATATAATACTTTAAAGTGCATATTGTATTTGAAAATATTTTAGTATGCTTGAAGATGTTATAGGTACTTTTAAAAATTAGCAAATACCTTTATATAAAATAAAGTATGTATCTATAAATATACTTTTATATATTAGCTAATTTTTGTTATTTAATTCTTTAAAGTGCATATTATATTTTAATATACTTAAATATGCTTAAATATTTTAGTATATTTTAATATAATTTATATTATATATACTTTTAAGTAGCAACAAATATGCAAAGTATTTGTATACTTTAAGGGATTACTATATTATGGCATTCATATGCTATAATATGTTGTTAATTTAATTTAATTTAATTTTTATTGAGAAATTTATTTGTTGAACAAACATATAAGTTTATAACGAAATAATATCATATGTATATAGATTCAGAAGATTAGATTGACCCCTAAGAGTCCGCCTACCAATTACCCATCCTTATCCCTCCCCTCCCCTTCCCAAAACATTTCTAAAAATGTATTAGGTTGTATAACATTACAATTTATCCGGATTTAACATGTGATAAGAGACCTCCTTTCTCAATGGCCAGGGTCTAGTTCCAGCCTCCACAGATGATTGAAGACATTTGACCCTTGGTTCTCTGGGTTATGCTGATTTCACTCAGCATAATTTCATCCATAGCCATCCATTTACCTTCAAAGGCGGCAATATCATTGATTCTAATTGCTGTGTAAAATTCCATGGTATATATGTACCACAGCTTTTGGATCCATTCATCCAGTGAGGGACATCTGGGTTGTTTCCATAATTTAGCTATTGTAAATTGAGCTGCTATGAACATAGATTTTGCTGTATCACTGTAATGTGCTGATTCTAAGACCCCTGGAAAAATACCCAGTAGAGGAATAGCTGGATCATATGGTGGGTTTATCCCTAGTTTTTTGAGGATTCTCCACACTGATTTCCAGAGGAGCTGTACCAGTCTGAAGTTCCACCAATAGTGTGCTAGTGTGCCTATTTCTCCACAACCCCTCCAGCATCCATTATTGTTTATTTTATTCATTTTTGCCATTCTGACAGGCGTGAGGTGATATCTTAATGTGGTTTTTTTGCATTTCTCTGATTACTAGTGATTTAGAGCACTTTCTCATGTATTCATTGGCTTGATCAATGTCCTCTGTTGAGAAGTTTTTATTTAGCTCTTTGACCCATTTATTAATTGGGTTGTTTGTGTTTTCGTAGTTGAGGTTTTTGAGGATTTTGTAGATTCTGGATATGAGGCCCCTGTCAGAGGAATCATAGCCCATGATTCTCTCCATTCCCGTAGGAAATCTCTTGACTCTCAATTGTTTCCTTGACAGTTGAAAAGCTTTTTAGCTTTATGGCATCCTATTCACTGATTTTTTACTTTACTTCCTTCACTTTAGGAGACATGCTGAGAAAGTCTTTGCCTACTCCCAAATGGTGAAGTGTTGGACCTAATTTGTCCTCCATCAGTTGCAAGGTAGTCGGTTTAATTCCTAGCTCCTTGATCCATTTTTATTTGATTCTCGTGCAAGGAGAAAGATATGGGTCCAATTTCAACTTTCTGCAAGTGGCTGTCCAGTTTGTCCAGCACCATTTGTTGAAGAGGCTGTCTCTCCTCCATGTAATATTTTGCCCCCCTTTGTCAAAAATCAGATATTTAAAGATTTGAGGTTTTGTTTCAGGGTCTTCTAGTCTATTCCACTGGTCTTCTTTCCTATCTTGATACCAGCACCATGCTCTTTGTTACTACAAAGCAATGGTTTCTATGGCCATTTGAGGATATCTCCTAGGAAGAAAGATTCTGCTTCCTGTTTACTCAGCAGCAGGTGCACAAAGGCAAGTCACACGTGTTCATGAGTTGTCACTCAGGAAGTATTTATTGAGCTGCTTCTGAGGGCTAGGTGCTGGCAAGCAGATCAAGCCTAGTTCTGCTCTCATGCACACGCAGTGAGCTCAGGGGGAGCTGCTGAATGTTGAATTCACCTTTGTCAGTTTCCCACCTGTGATACCTCATATGCCTCTGCAAAGTTCCTTGGTATCTGATACATAAATGCCATGTTTATGTGTCGGGTGTTGCATCCGGGCGTGATCTGATTTATAAAGTATTCTGATCCTTGTCTTAGAGACAATGTTTAGTTCCAGAGCCACAGAACTTGAGCCCTGATCACTCAGCTGGCACATAGCCTGACCTCTCCCAGATTCTGAGTTGGGAAGGGAAGATTGATAGAACTCTGGTTTTGAAGAGAGAGAGACAGCAAGAAAGAGAGAGAGAGAGAGAGAGAGAGAGGGAGAGAGGGAGAGGGAGAATCAATTCTGTCTAGCTTTTGCACATGGCCTTTGTTGCTCTGAAACTTTTTTGTGTACATGGTGCTTGCGCATGCCAAGCAAGTGCCATAAATGCTGAGCCACCGCTCCAGCCCCATATAGAACTCTTTTTTCTAATTATATTTTTTAAGAGAGAGGGACAGTGAGAGAGAGAAAGAAAGAAACAATTTTTATTTAGTTTTTCATGTGACTTTCGTTGTTCTGAGAGTTCATTGTGTACATGGTGCTGGGGTTTGAACTCGCGTACTCGTGCATGCCGGGCAAGCGCTGTAACCACTGAGCAACAGCTCCAGCCCCTAGAACTCTTTTAATAACAGAATTAATTCTGAAATGGTCTATCAATTAATTATTGTGCATCTAGGAAACCCCATTAAACATAGTGGTTTAAATGATCTTTTGTGTAGCTCATGATTTTTGTGGGTCAACACATTAGATGGAGCTTAGCTGGGATGCTTTGGTCTTGGATGGGCTTCTTCATACAGCTGTGATTAGCTACAGGCCAGGTAGACCGGTTTGCTGATATTGACTGGATGTTTACATAGCTCTAAGTCTGAACTAATTAGTCTGAACTAATTTGGTTTGTTCCACATCATCTCTCATCCTCCAGCAAATTGGTCTGGACTCAATCACATGATGGGGCAAAGAAGAAAGTAGAAGAAGACTCATTTTCAGAACCTGTTCATTGCCACCTCTACCAAATTCTGTTGGTCAGCAAGATTTAAGACTCAATGCAAGGTTAAATCAGTATTATCTTTTAATTGGAGAAGCTGCAAAACCAGTCTAAAGAGCATGAACACAGGGGAAGAATAAAGGGCTGTGGTCATTTTTGCAAATAATATTTCTTGAATTTTTATGTGCAACTGCACATATGATATGACAGAGGAGGAGTTAGAAATACATACTCCTTGTGGCACACTCTTTGTGCCTGCACCAAACTAAATGATATATTGCCAACAAATGACCAATCCCTGAGAATGAATCACTTGAAAAGGGACCACTTTGAAATTTAAAATGTGCAGAACCAAAGCAAAGGGTAAGTCCAACTGAGGACTCAAAGTGCAAATTCCCATCCTTGCCTCTCTGGGAGATTCCAGAAATGTTTAGGAGAGAGATGCAAGACACGTTTCTTTGCATTGATCTTTGAATAATCCTAAGCAAGTCACAGGGACTCCCATGCAATCTGTCCCCAGGCATCCCACCTCCTCTTGTGTGTCATTTCCTTCTAACATAACATGCTTGTCAAAGCAGTGAGGTATTACCCAGAAACAGGCTGTGGAAATGCATGTGAAGTAGCATTTTATACTTTAATGCACTGAGGGTTGAAGTGAACATCATACCAACCATTTAATTTTGAAACCAACTCTTGTGAAGGTTGTTTCATTGCTGTTCAAAATTCAATTGCCCTCCCTTTGTGAGTGCCTTCTTCACCTGATCTTTTCTCCTCCCTCAGTGTATGGGGAACTAGTTCAGTGAAAGATATGCATTATATGACCTGAGGCTGATGAGGAATGGATTCTGCTAGAGAGCCTCATTTTTATAATATTTTATGATGGTCTATTTGATGCCTCCCAATTGAATTTAATGGGTAGTTTTTATTTATTATTTCATTTTAGTAGGAGGTCATGCAAATTACACTATTAACTATATCCTCTACCCTTGTTCTCCATCCTTCCACCCTCACCCAAGTAAGTAGGTGGATTTCATTGTGAGAGAAACTTTGTTTCTATAAAGATATGTCATCATGTTTTAACTCATTTTTGGACTTTAAAGAACTTTTTATTGATCAAAGTTTTAGGTCTTTGTCTTTGAGGCTCGCTCTGCTGTTGTGTGTGTCTTGGTCATAAAAAGCAGCCTAAGTAACACCTTTAGGAAATCAGCTTGTCATGGGGGTTATGAGTTTGACTGGTGTGGAACAGCCTGATTTATTATCCCAATACTCCAGTTGACCTTGACAATTCCCTTTCATCTCTATGCTTCAGTTTCCTTATATAGAAACAGGGCAGTGTCCACTCTTCGGGTAATTATGGTGACTGATGACTTAACACACAGAAGATGCTTAGCATGGGGGCTGGTACATAACAGGAGCTCACTATACGTTAGCCATTTCTTGATGTTATTTCTGTTGTGGTGCTGGCACTGGTGCTGAAATTATTCCTTTCGCTTCTAAGGGAGATCCCTGGCTGGAACAGTGGCTCTCCCAGGAGTCACCTGAAAATGTGTTGGAATACCCCAAATGTCAGATGTGTTTAATTTGATTAACAAAATGCCACAAAACAGTCAAAGAAAGACAGAAAATGTATTTCCTTCCTTACTGTAATCCTTCCTTCTTCCCACCCTCTTTGCTGTCTTCTGTGCTCCTATTCTCCCTTCCCAGTTGTTTATTAAGGGATGTCCATGCAGCACAGCACTGGCTGCTGCTGTGTTCAGCTTAATACACCATAGTCCCTGCACTTTAGATGTTCCCAATTCCCATAGGGGGAGGTGGAGAATCAGCCACTACCGTCCAGTGCTTCAAGGGCCATGGTGGGCCATGCCCTTGAGCTTTGCAGGAGGAGCTAATCCTACAGTTTTCCTTGGAAGTTGAGCAGCATTTAGCGAGGTACTGGAGTGGAGGGTGGGCCTTATGGGATAAGGAGAAGACAAGAAAAAGGGAGAGTACAAGGCTTGTTGGGAAGTCACAACAGCTTGTAGGGTTTTGGGAGTTGGTGTTTTTGGGTTTTTGGGTCAGGGGAACTGAATCCAGGAGTGCTTGACCACTGAGCAACATCCTCAGTTCTTTTCTGTTATGAGACAGGGTCTCTCTAAGTTGCTTAGACCTTGCTAAGTTGCTGAGGCTGGCTTTGAACTTGCGATCCTCCTGCCTCAGCCTCTTGAGTCACAGGATTACAGGCTTGCACCACCATGCCTGGCAGCAGTTTGGACTGTCAGAAGCAACCGGAGGAGGCCAGCTGAGCTACCTCTCTGTCATGCTGTCCTGCTCAGCCCTGGGCATAGACCAGAGCTGCTCCCAGAGCTGAGTCCTCACACTCCCCACTCACATCCCCTGCTGGGCTGAGGAGGCAGGTTCAGGAGTGGCAGCAACAGACCATGAAACAGGGAGCACCAGAAACAAATCTTGAGATTGCTGGAAGATGTTAAGGTGCTGAAAGGGATGAGCTCAAGGCTAGATGGGAAGCCAAAGGGATACCGGAAATGGAGCAGCACCCCTGGGGATAGAGAAGGGGGACCTAAACAGGAGCAGGAAAATTGGGCAAGCCTCCAGTGCTGCAAAGCCTGCAAGCAGGAGGAGGCTCACAGCAACTGTGGAAAAGGGCCGCTCCTCGCACGGCGTTGCTCCAGACCTTAAGGTCTTCCTGGGTTTTTGTCGTTGTGGTAGTTGTTGCGTATCAGATCTCTGTTATTTTGGTGTAGTATTTCATTGTATGACTGTTCCACAGCTTCTTTATCCATTCTCCTTTTTTTCCTCCACATTTTAATGGTGCATTGTAGTAGTACATAATGGTGGGGTTTGTTGCTATATATCCATACATGCACACAATAGAGCAATATGGTTTGCTCAGTATCATTCCCAGTATTTTTCCGTTTCCTCCCCACCTCCCTCCCTGAGTCCCTTTCCTCTGTACTACTCATCTTCCTTTGACATTCATGAGACCTTCCCCACCTTTCTTTTCCTTTTTAGTTTCCACAGGTGAGAGAAAACATGTGACTCTTTACCTGCTAAATTTGCCATGTTTCACTTAATATAAGTTCTCAAGTCCTATCCATTTTCTTGCAAATGACATAATTTCATTTTTCTTTGTGGCTGAATATAACTCCATTGTGTATATATAGCACATTTTCTTTATCCATTCATCAGTTGATGGACAACTAAGCTGGTCTCATGGTTCAGCTATTGTGAATTGGGTTGCTATAAACATGGGTCTGCACGTATCACTATAGTACACTGACTTTAATTCTTTTTTTTTAAAGAGAGAAGGACAGAGAGAGAGAGAGAGAGAGAGAGAGAATCAATTTTTATTGAGTTTTTTCACATGGCTTTCATTGCTCTGACACTTAGTTGTGTATGTGGGTGCTGGGGTTTGAACCCATGTATTTGTGCATGCCGGGAAAGCTCCGTAACCACTGAGCCACCGCTGCAGCCCCCTGACTTTAATTCTTTAGGATAAATCCCAAGGAGTGTTACAGCTGGGTCATATGGTGGTTCCATGCCTAGTCTTTATTAATGATTATACTAATTGACAAGCCCACTTACAGTGTAAAAGTGTCCCTTTTCTTCCACATCCTCTCCAACATTTATTACCATTTATATTCTTAATGACTGCCATTCTGACTGGTGTGATATGAGATCACATTGTAGTTTTGATTCTCATTTTCCTAATTGTTATTGATGTTGAACATTTTTTCACGTATTTGTTGGCCATTTGTGTTTCTTCTTTTGAGAAGTGTCTGCTTAATTCATTTGCACGTTTATTAATTGAACTCTTTGTTTTTTGGGGCATTAAGTTTTTACAAGTTCTTTGTATGTTATAGATATCAATCCTCTTTCAGAAGAGAAGCTAGCAAACATTTTCTCCCAGAAATGGGCAAATTTTAAGATTTAGATATTATGCATCATTTAGTCACTGTACTAGTTAAAGGTCCCAGGATAAAGAACAAGAAAGGTCTAATATGAAAAATTATTAACAAGGGAATGGAGTTATTGGGAATTGGCTAAGATGAGGTAAAAGAACTCTTAAAGATCCTCCAGGGACGAGGAGGGTAGCCAAAGAGGGAACTAACTTGAGAGGGGAGTATTCTTCCTATGACTGGGATTCAGAACTTGTTGAGAAGTGTGTGGTTAAAATCTAGGAGTCAGTGGAGAAATTCAGTCTGTTGATTAGGTTGTTCAGTCGGAAGGTGAGCCTGAGACTGTAAGCAAAGAACCACTTCCTGGGAGGCCAGAGAAATTCACCAGGAGCCACCAAGGAGAATAAGAGGCAAAAGTCACTGACTTCCTGGAATGCCAGCCAGGGACCAGAGGGATTTCCTTAAAACGTTCCTGGAAGTTGTCTGAGGCAATGGCTGGGTACCCTTGACTCACCAGGAAGAGGGTATCATCAGTAAATCACCAAAAGATAAGCTAGGTGCCAGAGATACCCATCAGATCTCCTCAGGGGGTCAGCTACACTCCAGCACCAGCAGACGACTTTCACTGTTGGTTATGGGGACTGTCTTAGTCAGTTTTCTGCAGCTATAACAGCATACCACAGGCTAGGTAATTTATAAAGAAAGGACAGTTGTTTCCTACAGTTCTGGAGGCTGGGAAGTTCAAGATCAAGGCGACAGTATATGGCAAGAGCCTTCTTGCTGTGTCATTCCACGGCAGGAGGTGGAAGGGCAGGAGAGTGTACCCCCAAGAGAAGAAAAGGTGCTGAACACATGCTCTATGCTACTAACCTGCTTCCAGGATGGCAGCACTAATCCATTCATGAGGCAGGGATCTCATCACCTGAACACCTCTTACAGGTCCCCCCTCCCAATACTGTCAAAAGGGCAATTAAATATTAACATGGAATTTAGAGGGAGGAAACTTAACCCTGGCAGAGTGAGGCCTCTAAAATACAGCCACTCTCAGCAGCACAAGTAACTCCACAAGAAGAGCACATTAGAATCAGGAAGACAAATCCCCTTCCTTTCCTGGTGTCTGTCCAGTGTCCTCCACTGATAAGGCTTAACATGGTATTGATGGTTGAAGGAGAAATATTTATAAGGCTCACTTCCCTTGTCACAGAGTCCACAGAGGGATAAATTTGGTAAGAACCAATGTATTGATAACTTGCACAGTCACAAGGGAGAGAAGAGACTGGAAAATTTAATAAAGGATGGGTTTATAGAAAGACAATGAGTCTATATCTTCCCATATTTCCAGAGAAATATCTCAGAAACTGCTTGTTAAATTTCTACAATTTTAAAGAATAATTCTTGTGAAATAATAAAATTAAGAATGCTATTACAGAGCACAGTTCCAAACTGGTTGAATAATATTGTATTGAAACTATCAATGTGATTTCATCTATGGTTTATGGATAAATGTTAGGAAAACTATGCATTTGAACAAATGATTGCAATTGGATTTCTTTGACTTTATGAGCTGTAGCAAAATATTGCTTTCCAGAAACAACATTCTAATTTTTGGAAAAGTAATATAAAATCTTCAAAAGCTACCTTCATGCAGCAACACATCTTAAAAGACTTGTTTGATTCAGTTCAGTTCCTTCATTCTAACAAATATTTATTACCTAATATTCTTAAAATTGATTCCCCACAAGTGTGCAAGTGATTTATTAAGGAAGTGTTTTCTGCACAGACCGATAATGGGGTTGGAAGCAGGACAGGGAAGGGAAGAAGCCAAGCAGAGTGGAGCTTTATCCTGATCCCCTGGGGAGCTCTGGGTTACAAACCACACCTGCATCACAGCTGTCACTATCTGAAAAAGGGATCTGGGGTTTTCATACCTCTGCACCCAAGGGGATGCATGTTCTTCTAGGACCGCTCACTCTCTGTTCAGGAAAAGAGGACTCCAGTTGCTTTAGAGGCTCCTCACAGCAGAACTGTTAGAAGTGAAAGCACATCAGCATCCCAATATTAAAACAATAAAGAAATAAATTCTATAAAGCAATTTGAGGGGATCTGGGTAGAGTGATGACATTATCTTTTCCACCATCGCATCTTTGTTCTCGTTTCTTCCTAATGAGCCTTAGCATGAAACTAGTTTACTTTATAAAACTGGGAATCTCAATAAAGGGTTTTTGTTTTCTTTTGCCTTGTTCTTGTAGTACTGGAGATTAAATCTAGAGCCTCTCACATACTAGATAAGCAAGCATTCCACCCCTGAGCTCTGACATGCCCAGCCTGATAAGGACTTTTTAAAATTCAATTCAGTACAGGAAAGTGTGTACCAATGTGCTAAATAAAATAAGGAGCCAATGAGAAACCAGAATGTCAATAAGAAATGAACTGAAAATCTTCTGTGTTTAGGAGGTGGGCAGTATTTATTAACTTAGAGCATTTTCCACTGAGTGCTAGGAACCAGGTGATGGGAGTGAAGAAATTGCAACTGGTCATATAGACGGTTGCAGCAGAGAAGGGTGTTTATTGACTCTATAGCCATCCTTCCTTTTTATAAGTGAACCCTTATATTTTTAAACAAAAAAAATCAGATTTAAAACAAACACAAAATACTTTTTTCAATATCTCATATGGTTTAGGAGTTGTTTAAATTCTGGCCAATAAGATATAAGAGGGACAGTACTTTGGGGGAAAGGTCCTTCACGAAAGGGCTGACCTGGGTGACATGAAGCTTTTGCCTCATGTCCCTACATCACTATTTTCCTCCTTCCAATCAGGAGGTGATGATACTGGAGGAGGAGGAGTCATCCTTTTTGGCCGTGCGGTCCCTAAGATATGCAAAAAATAGATGAATGGAAAGACATAAGATGCCTGGGTCCCTGAAGAGATTGTATAGCTGTCATATCAGCTCAGGGTTTCATAACTTTAAGTTTATCATTCCATGACAACTGGGAAACCATTAAATTACCTAAACTAATTTGGGTTCTTTGTACTAGTAACAAATGCTATTTCTTCATGATATGATTATTCTTCAAGAACATTAACAGTGAAGCAAGAGTGAAAGGACATGTGATAACCAGATGTTTGTGAACAGAGAGTCAAATGAGGTTGTTTGGGTTTTCCCAGAAGTTGACTTTGGAACATGGTTTTAAGTGCAAGTAGTTTATTTTAAATGGAATCGCAGGAAACACTTTTAAAGAAGAACTAAAATGAGACAAGGAAGGAAAGCATTAAAAACTGTACTGGGGGCAACTGGAGTTAAGGCTCATTGAGGAACTCTTACTGATAATACAGATTATATGCCTTGCAGTTTGCCCCAACTAGTGTGTGAGATAGCTGGGTGCTTATATACCTGTTACAATGAATCATTAGTAGAAGGTTACTCTGACAATAGGTCAAACTCATTGATTCCATGAAACCTGTCAGATTACAGAATGAAGGAAGAATTGGCGCTGGTGGCCAGGGAAATCTTCAGACACAAATATGAGATATGAGCAGTGTGAAGCTGGCTGATGTGCCCCCAAATGGAAGGGGTATGTGGGGAGCGTGCTCATGGTATCTGTTACACAAGTGTACATTCTGTTCTGCATTTGAGCATGAGAAACGGGAGTATATTTATAAGTTGAGGGAAAGGGGTCATGAGAAAGTGCTTTGAGTTTTATGAAAGACAAGGATTGATTTGTGTGGTGGGATCGCAGAGGAAAGAGGATATCCAGATCTTGTATAGAAGGATGGAGCAGCTGTGGAACAGATGGCCATGTAAAGAGATGGGAACACTAGGAGATAGAGATGAAGGCGGATGTAGACAGTTACTTAGGTGGAGGGCTGAAAGATTGAAATCTACCTTATATAATGATTCGAAATTGTTTAGCAGGCAAGGAGATTGGGTATATTTGGGGCTAGTTCTGAGGGTCTGGAATAAACAAATGGAGAATAAGAGGGGCTACTGACTCATAGAGCAGCCGCGTTGTGTAACTCAGCTCTCACAGCGCGATGTGCACCACGACAGGCCACTGAACACTGATGAACGAAGGTTTGAAAAGCACCACAGGTAAAGCAGGTGAATGAATTAATCCACCTTGTTCTTTGCTACAGTGGAATGCGATGGAAAGATCCTGATGGGCATTTGGAGGCTGAGGTGCTTCCTGAGTCTATTCCTGGCTACGTGACCTTGAGCAGGTGACTTAAGTAATCTGATGCATGCTTATAAACTGGGACAAATTACACCTTCTTTTCAGTCTCCCAGGGAAGTTGTAAATAGTCTACTCTTGGAGTTGAAGATGTTATACAAATATTTGTCACGAATGTCAGTAGCCGTGTGGAAAACTGGAACACGTGGTGGCTTAAAATGAAACTGCAGGACTAATTGAAGGAGGCTACACAGATGTGACTAGATTTGTTTATCTTTTTCTTTAATTGCCACTTCCTGTGGATATTTCAAACTACAGCATTCATTCCAAGTGACTGCAATAGCTATTAAAGGAAAAATGAAGAGCCCAGTTATTTAAAGAACTGTTTAAAACAAGGTTGAAGGTCAGAGGGATTATCCAAGATTGCTCCATCACGCAGGACTGGATTGCTCTGCTGCTTCTTCTTCCTTATTTTTTTCCCTGCAAGTTTCCTCTTTGCCCGAGGCTCGGGAAATCCTGCCCCACCGCACAGAGGAGTGCTCAGGGTCAAGTGTGAATCAGGCCTGTTGGATTTTACCATTTGCCCATTCCTATGTTGACCTAATCACTGTCTCTTATTTTTCTTTCTTTTTTTTTTTTTAAAGAAAGAGGGACAGTGAGAGAGAGAGAGAGAAAGAGAGAAACAACTTTATTTAGTTTTTCACATGGCCTTAGTTGCTCCAACACTCAGTTGTGTACGTGGTGCTGGGGTTTGAACCAGGGTCCTCAAGCTTACAAGGCAAGCTCCGAAACCGCTGAGCCACCGCTCCAGCCCCTGTCTCTTATTTTTCCAAGGAGAAAATGAAACGTTATTATTCACGTTTCTCCTGCCAGAACTCACAAATAGGCGGAACTTCTCTCCTGTTAGCTGTGAAAGGATTGAGAAACATGCTGATTCTTTCCCCCTGTGGTCAAAACAGAAACTTGTTTGTTTTCTCTCAAATTTATTTGGAAAGGATGTTGTTACAGCGATGCTGTTTGAATTATTATAGCTAACCTTTCCCAGTGTACATGTCCAGAGGCATAATTGGATTCTCAAAATGAGCTCCATTGACAACAGCTACAGAAAGATGTTTCAGCTTGTTTATGCTTACAATTAATGCTGCCATGGTTCTCTTTCTATCTCTCTGTCTCTGTCTGCCTCTCTGTGTCTCTCCAAAATGTACTAAGCAAGGATTAATTGAATAGCATTTTTGTTAGTTATTTACAAAATACCAAAAGATTAAAGATATGATAAGAAAACTGCAGTACCTGCCTTTCTTTTCCTTCCTGTGTTTGTAGAGCTTTTACTTGGATGATGTGTTTGCTTGGGTAGAAGAGACCCCGTATTTCTTGCTGGATTGGTACACTCTTGCGACCCCTCAGATAAAATTCAGTGGCATCAAGCTCTCGTATACACTTCTGCTCCTGCAGGATCATTATTCTTACAAATTGCACATCATTATATTTTTATGAGAGGGCTATTATGTGTTGTAAATAGTACAAGCCCGGCAGCTGTGACCCAGCAGGCCACAGCGAGGGTATAGCCAACTGAGTGGACAGGAGGGTCAAGAGAAAAACAGCTCTTTGCCCTGAAATTCACACACCTGGCTGCTGCAGTTCAGATGCCTACCACTTTGGGAAGCTGGGTGTTGGGGTGAAGCGAGTGTTGGTTCACAGGCTGCGAAGGAGTACTGTGGATCTCCCCCTCTGCCACTGATAAACAGGGAAGGGATTCTATGCTTTTTCACACTGGGGTTGAGGGGGTGTTGGTGGTGAAAGTTTGGAGCCATTTTGAAACCAATCTGTCAGGATCTGTTGAATTTAAAAGTATGCTTAGCCTTCCTACCAGGAACCCTGCTTCTGGGATTTGTCCCATAGCAGCGAAAGCCACAGTGCATAAGGACATGCATAAGAGGTGTTTCTGCGACATTATTTTAAACCGTCAGGGGACAGATAGATGAACTGGTGAATCTATACCAGCACCAACAATGCTGTGCAGCCGCAGAATGAATAAGATAGAGGTCTTCAAGGAGATACTCTCATGAGGAATGTTGAATAAGGAAAATAAAATGCAGAAACACTGAATAACACAAGGCATTTTTGTACAATTTTTTTGATAGAGGGACAGTGAGAGAGAGAGAAAGAGAGAGAGAGAATTGATTTTATGTAGTTTTTCACATGGCTTTCGTTGCTCTGACACTTTGTTGCGTACATGGCGCTGGGGTTTGAACCTGCGTGCTTGCACGTTCCAGGCAAGCCCCCTAACCGCCGAGCCACTGAGCCACTTCTCCAGCTCTCCAGCCTCATTTTTGTACAATTTTAAAAGCGCTTGTGTGTGTGTGTGTTCGTTTGTAGTTCACGACATGGGAAATAACGTGGACATCTGCATGCTGCGTATTATCTCAGGAAAGTTGGAGATATGGTAATGAAAAATAGACCAGAGAATAAAGAAAAAAGGAAAAAGGAATAAAAGACCACATACACACACACACACACACACACACACACACACACATGCTTGTGAGCTTGTGATTTGTTGTTGTGGGCTGCATGTTTTTCCCCGGAAAGTTCAGATGATGTTGAAGTGCTTATTCTCAGTACTCAGAATGTGACTCTGGGTCTTTTAAAGGGTGATATGAGGGTAGTGGTGTGCACCCTATTCCAATATGGTGAGACTTTTTTTTTTAAGATAGAGGGTCAGTGAGAGAGAGAGAGAGAAAAACAATCTTTCATTTAGGTTTTCATGTGGCTTTGTTGCTCTGAGACTTTGTTATGTACAAAGGGCTGGGGTTCAAATTTGCACACTAGTGGATGCCAGGCAAGTGCTGTAACCTCCAAGTCAGCATTCCAGCACATGATAAGAGTCTTTTTAAAAGAGGAAATGAGAGCACAGGTATACCCAGGATGATGATGATGAGGCACTGAAAAATGATCATCTGAAAGCAAGGAGAGAGGGCTTGTCCAAAATGAACTGTGTTGACACTTTGAACTTGGACTTCTAACCTTAGGACCTGTAAGGAAATAAATTTCATTTGTTTAAGGCATTTGGTCTCTGAATGTTACAAACAAATACATGATCACACCTATATATTTATATGTAATTATGCTTGTATATGGGTATGTATGTAGCTAAATTAAATATGTAGAAAACTTCTGCCTAGAGGCTGGAGGGGTGGCTCAGCTGTTGGAGCGCTTGCCTGTCATGCGCAAGAACCTGGTTTCGAACCCAAGCACCACATACATAACCAAGTGTCGGAGAAACAAAGACCAGGTGAAAAAATAAAATTGATTCTCATTTTCCTTTCTCTCTATCATTCTCTCCCTCTCTTTAAACAAAAAAGAAAAAAGAAAACTTGTGCTTTATACCTGAAGTATCACATGCTCAATAAATACCTGTTTTTATCATGGCGGTTAATTACTATCATTTTTATCATATTCACACAACACTATTCAGCTGTTGTTTTTATTATGCTATTTAGAAAACCTCAATTTGCATTGAAAGTGTTATTTATAGAGATTTTCCATCTTCAAGCTTATGCCTCCATTCTTTCTTTTCTTGTCATTAATTCTAGTTTCATTACAATGAAACCAGAGAATGCTCATTGTTTTCACTCTCTGGGATTTATTGTTGTTTACAATAGGAAAACTAACATCAGTTTTTCCACATGTGCTTAAGAAGGCATATTTTACATGATCAGGGTATAAAGCTGAATAAACATCCATATGGCTTATGCTAATGTTTTATTTCGTGGATCACCCTTACTTGGTGTTTTTCACGCAATGCTGTGCATTTGGTTATATATTTTTGTGTTTGTATTCCATAGGTAGTTTTATTTTGCTTAAATACTTATCTTTGGTGGTATTTAGAAAGGGGTACATAATTTTGTTCCATGTTTACTTTATATATATATATGTATATGTGTGTATATATATATATATATATATATCAATCAGGATTTTTCATAATATTATTTTCCTTTTCCTTATTTGATGTCCTTATTGGTTTGTCTTCTTTAGATGACAGCTCTTGAATACTTCCTATTACCTATGTGGCAATCAATGTGCTTATTCTACTTTCTCCTTCCCTTCTACCATTTTTAAATTGTATTGTTAAAACCTGTATGAAAACCTATATCACTTAAAAATCATTCCTTTGCCCTTACCATCACCTGTTTTTGTCTCAAACCTGCATATATATATGCATACATATGCTTGTATGTGGGTATATATATATATATGTGTGTGTGTGTGTATGACTGAGTTTCAAGAAACTGTTGCTCTTATTTTTTTTTAATTGGCATATCGCCACTGAGAAGTCTGATGCAAATTTTATTTTCTATCCTTTGCAAATGACTTGATCATTTTATTGAGAGATCCATGGTATTTCTTCTTCATCTTTAAAATGCAATAGTTTTTTAAAGTTCCAACAGGTTTTACTTTACAAGTGAAAATTCTGGGCATTTGGTGGCATTTGGTGGCCTTTTCAATATGTAGATTACAAAATGCTTCTCCTTTGGACTCTTTTCTTGAGTTACATTTTAAAATATTAGTTATATCCTATTTTGTTTTCTTCTTCATGGATTCCAATTATGCCTATTCCAAAAATACTAATGATTGCTCTTGGTTCCTTCGTTTCATTTTCTTTTAATTGCTTTCATTCATCTAATCAATGTTCTTTATTTTGTTTTTAATCAAGTTGATTTTCCCTTGGGGACTTTAAAATTTAGTTTGACATATATTTTTAATTCAAATTATTCTGGAGTTTGATGATGTGTTTTGCGTATGCCTACTTATGCCCATTCTATTCTTCTTTTCTTATTTGAGGTGTTCTCTCATATTACATGTACTTATAAATGACAAATAATTCATGCTGAAAGGTATTGCAGCTTTACTCCACTTTTCCTTTCAAAAAGAAAACATTTCCTTCAGGTAAAAATAATTGTTTCCCATTTTCTTTGTTCTTGTAATAATTGCTTTATATGGATAATGACCATATTCTGTTTTTAAATGTCTTATGTTTACTTGGATCCTCCAGAAGCATAGCAAAAACCAGGGCATGGTGGCACATGCCTGTAATCCCAGCAGCTCAGGAGGCTGAGGCAGGAAGATAGCAAGTTCAAGGCCAGCCTCAGCAACTTAGCGAGACGCTAAGCAAAAAATATTAAAAGGGCTGAGGTTGTGACTTAGTGGTAAAGAGTTCCCAGGTTCAATTCCTGGTACAAAAAATAAATAAATAAAATAAATATATAAATAAGAAGTCTAGCAAAGAAAAGATTTGGATGCACAATAGGTTTCTTAGATTAAGAGTGCCCTCTTCTGTCAGGGCACTGAAGTGCATTTTTGTTAATGTGTAGTACCATCTTTTTTAAGAGCTGATGTGCATTCTGAATTTTGTACTTTATTAGTTCTGCATGCCTCTTTTTTCTCTCCGCTTGGTTCCTTGTTTCTTCTAAGACAGTTTCCTGTTGAAGTTGCCACCTTCTCTCCAGAAAGTGTGTTTTCCAAGACTGCCATCTCTATCATTGTGAATTTCAACATTTCAACTTTAGATTTCCTATAGGTAGTATTCCTTTCGACAAGGTCAAAAGTAACCTGAGAATGACATGTGTTATCCACCTGCATACTTTCTGGATTGGGGGCATCAACAGCTCTGTAATATTGATTATTTTCAATTCTTGAGTACAGTGTCTCCATTAATATAGTTGTTGGCAATTGTTCTCAATAAAGTTTTTCAGCTTTTAGTGTAGAGGATTTGTGCAACCTTTATTAAATTTATTATGTTTTGATAATCATGTTTTTCTAATATGCATGTAGTTTTTAATTATTTACTTATATTGTCCAACATTCCAAATCATTATTTAAAGTATTTAGTCTACTTATATTTAATGTAATTATTGATATTTTGAGGTATAAATATACCATCTTTTAATTATTGCTTTTTTCTTGGCATATTCTCTTCTTCTTTTTTAGATTAATAAAAAATTTAAATGACTTCACAGTTTCATTACTTATTTGGAGATTAACTATGTTAACTTGATTTATTGAGATTTCCAGTTATTTACTGCAAAATATAATTATCTTCCAATTAAAATATAAAGTTACACTTTACTATCAGTGAATTCAATTAAAAGTAATCTTTTATTGTTTGCTTTGTTATATTTTGAAAGTCTTTTTATGAGATTTAGTTAGTTTGAAGGAGGCAGGAGACACAACACAGGTTTTTGAGAAGTAGCTGCAGGACTGAAAATCACAATACCTTGGGGTAAAACTGTTTTATGTGACACAATGTATTCTCATCTCTTTGTAACCTCTTTCAGAGTTTAGTGAAGATATTAATAATAATAATAATAATAATTTAACAGTATTGGAATTGTATTTATGTTTCTTCTGTGGGTAATTCTGTTGCAATTGATCATAAAGAAAATCAATTTCATTACATTTTGGTGATTTTCCCAGGACTGGATATCTAGTCAAGGTTCAGTCGGTAATTTTGAGTAATTTCATGGAATAACTTTACTAGGAAGAACTAATAACTAAAGTGTTTGGGTGCCTGAATAAACAGAAGAGAAGGTAAGTCAACTTAGAATAGGGACTACAGGAAGGTGTTCTCATTCTTTGGAGAAGATTTGTGGAAAGTGTTACTTGAAGTTACCACAGTCCAGGAGCTGGGGTCAACTGGTGGATATTGTAATCATCCTGGGGTATGAATGTCAAGGGCTGAAACCACTCAGCTTTTGCTGGAGACACAACCCAAAGCAGGGAAAGAGGGGATGGAAAATATCTTGATTTCTTTTTCCAATTATGCTACATTTCCTGCCAGGGTTTCCCATTGGCTGAAACTAACTGAATAGCAAGAGGTGAAAGATGCTGGGAAATGTAGTTTGCAAGACTCAGCCCTCTATGATTCAAAGCAGAGCATGGGAGGATGGATCTGAGAGAAAATAGGCAAGTGACTGGTGTAGCACATATTATTTATTCTCAAGTCTTTCTTACATGTGCTGAATTTTTAGGCACAAGGGAACCATGCTTGAGTGGCTTTAGTTATGCTATTGATCACCAGGCTTGTAACACTAGGAGCAATGGAGGCATGCAGACTAGACTAGTCATGGCCTGTCTCTAAGTGTCCTGCTCTGGATTAAGAATTGGTTTATTTCCACTTACCAGAATCTTGGAGGTAGGAGTTGTATCTTGAGGAGGCCGAGTCATTCTTATATGACTTCTATTTTCAGATCAGAATGGAAGTTCTATATGGGTACCTCTTGGGAAAGGATAACCTATCCATAGAAGTTCTTCAGATGAAAGAAATTTTACCTAGTTCAATTTTTCTTGGTGTGCATTTCAACCTTCAACTCCAGCCACCAATGGTACATCTTCATCTTCTTGCTGCTGAGTTACCCTTTCTGGTGACTCAACTTACATCATGGGTAGGTTTCTGACAAGGTAGCTTAACATCACTCAGAAGTTAAAACTATGGCTGATTTCACTTTCTAATACAAAATTGTTCATTTTTAAAATCTACTTATTTGTCTTCTTCCTCTCTAAAACATAAGCTCTGTAAGATCAAGGAGTGTCTTGTTCACAACTCTGTACTTGGCACCTGGGACATATTAAGTGGCCACATTAAGCGGCTTGACACATATTAAGTGGCCAAGTCATATAAGTTTCTAAATGAATGAAACTACAAAGGAAGTTAAAGAAATAGAAACACGTGAGGATGTGTGTCCCATAAAGGAAACAAGTTTTAATAAGTAGATAGTGGTCAACACTATCAAATATTGTTGATAGATGAAATGGAAGTACTTAAAAGTAGCATCAGCTTATTACAGAGATGTAGCTACCTCAATATTTATGGCAGTTCAATTTAAAATACCAAAATTATGTAATCAACCTAAATGCCCTTCACTGGATGAATGGATCAAAAAACTGTGATATACCTACACATATATGTATATCATATAGTTCTACTCAGCCATTAAAAAGAATGATCTCATGGCTTTTGGAGTTAAGTGCATGGAAATGGAAAACATCATCTGAGTGAAATAAGCCAAGCAGAGACTGGAGTCAAATGTTTTCTCTCATATGTGGAAACTAGAATCAAACCTAAGATACAATGAAAGTTCGTCAAGTGTATTTAATAGACCCACCAAATCTGAAGTAACACATAAGCGGTGGGAACTGTAGCTATGAAGTGAGGGGGGAGAATGAAGGTAGAGGAGGGAAAGTAAAAGGGGGATTTTCAATGTTGTAGGGTAGGGTACATTTGACTACCATGAGAAGCTCAAATATACCCAGGCAGGCATATAAACCTAGCAATTTCAATGTTTAAAATACGTATATATGGTCTTTTGTACCTGTAACTTGGGGGAATTACAGAGGAGACATGAGATCAGGGAGTATATGAATGTGAACCAACAAATCCCTTCATTATGTAAGACAATGCTGAATCAATTTTTAAAAAAATAACCATAAGGTTTGGTGAAAAGGAAGTCATTGGTGACCTGGGGAAAATAATTTCCAGTGAAGTCTTAGGAGCCTGAAGAGTGAACGGTTGGTGACAAGGAGGCAGAGAGTGAATGTTGTCAAGTCTCATCAAGGTTGCTAGTAAAAGGTCAGATGGAGGCAGAGTGGTAGCTGGCAAAGGGCTCCTTTCTTTGTTTCATACTTCTTTCCCCATACTTTTATTGGTGCATTATAATTATACATAATGGTGGGATGGATTTGTTCTTGCATATTCTTACATGCACACAACATAACAATATGGTCTGGTCGATATTCCCCAGGATTTCCCCTTTCCCCCCTGCTTTCTTGCCCTGGTCCCTTTCCTCTACTCCACTGATAACACTCACAACTCACAATAATTTTCATGAGATTCTCCACCACTACCACACACATGACTTTTTTTGGGGAAAGGGGGAAGGGTTTCTTTAAAGTGATAAACTCTTTTAACATTTTAATGAGAAAGAACCAATAGAATGGGCAAGCTTGAAAATCTAGACAGGAATGGGAATAGTTAATAGCATGCTTTACCGAAAGGAAGAAAGGGCTGTAACCCAGAGTATAGGTGGAAGGATTAGCCACAGTTAGAGCCAACATGCCTTCCACTGCTACTGGAGGGAGTAGAAAAAGGATGAGAAGAGATTCTGGCCAACTTGGAGCTGACAGCCAGAAAGTGAGCGAGCTCTGGTTGGCAATTTCTTTTTCCCCTGTGCAGAGGAGATAAATTGGTCTATTTTCTCAGTAAGTACTTGTGGAGGGCTTGTTTTTTGCCCACACTCTGCTGAATAGTGTGAACCACAGTGAACAAAGACCAATATGGCCCAGTCCCCAGGGAGCTTAGAAGCTGGTGGGGAGATAGTCCTTCAACCAACAATCACATTCCAAATGGTGAAAATGGAGCAGCACTGTGATTGGGGGAGATGCAATGATCTGCACGGGATTTTAATCTTTCCCCAGGTAGACCTGGCAACCACTGAGAAACACAGAGAAAAGCCAAGGAGAAATAGCACCTGGATGTGAGCAAAATAATTTCTTAGCTCGGAGAACATAAGATAACTCCTCCTGGAACACAGGTCTGCCCTGTTGGAGCTGAGCCTGAGAGTCACTGCCCAACAAGAGATTGCTAGGTATGTCTAATCTGCCAGGTGAGGATTCAGCTTGGTGCCCTTCTCTCATGTCCTTCCATTGCCACATCACTTTCTCATGGAAAATTTGCTTTAATCTCTAATTATTTTGGGGGACAAAGTGTTATCCGGTAGCAGATCTGATTCTAGGAATCCAATTTGCATTCATAAAGTAAAAATAACGTCAACAATTGAAATGGAACGCCAAACTCTATAGCTAAGAGATAAGCTTTACTGGCTTTCTAGAACTTTGAGATTCTGTAGGTGAATGCTTGTTCTTAGCTATTTATCCATTTTAATCTGTTTGCAAAAAATCTAATCAACATTTCAAAGATCTGGAGTCCAATTTGTGTCTTGACTAATTAACTATTTGATTTTGTGACTTCTGCCTTCTTATTGCTTGGTTTCCCCATCATTGGATTAGATGGGGTTTCTGCTCTGTGATGCCACCTTTTAAATTTTTAGAGGACTTTATGCAGCATACAATTTGATTTTTTGGAAAAGTACAATTTGGGGGCATCAAGTTTCTTCTATATCACAATAATTAGGAAAGTTGACTAAGTGTTGATTTAATTATCAAGTTTGTTTTTCTGTCTAATTTTCAGGAAAACTGCTTATCTTCCTGTTAGGCTCTCTGCCCTTGACATGTTTACTTTCTTACCTTAGTAAATTATTTGCATTTGCCTTCTCCACATTTCTGCCTCTTCATTTAACATAGGGGCTACTTCTTTCCTTCTTTCTATAGATGATATTACGGGATGTGAGCTATTGCTAACTAACCTGAAGCAGAACCATCTTTATATAAAATGAGACACTTCCTTATTTGAAAACATTAAAATGAGTTTTTAGCTCCATTTGTTTAAATACACTTGAAAACAGGCATTTGCAGATCATGAGGGTTGGGAAAGAAGTTCAGACAGATGGGTAAGCTTCTTGTCAGGCACTTATCTGGCTTACAATTCAGTAAGGAGTAGTCCTAGAGAGCCTGCAACTTTCCAGAAGGTGAATACCAGGTAAGAGGAGCTCCTTTTTTCAATGTTCTCAATTAGAAGGTAGATGATGCTATGAAAGGCAGGATTCTGCATGGTTTTCCGCAAGAAGTGTAAGAAGTTGGTCCCTCCAAACCCTGACTCACCCACCTTCCCTCAACACCTAAATGCCATGCACACCTTTGGAATTAGAAACCGTAAGCCTGTTCAGTGCAGGCTGGACAGAAGATTGGTGGCACCCTAGAGAAGAGTTCAGTGGAACTCAGAGAGCCCAGTGGCCTAGTGGACACTGCCCACAGGGAGTGTTTCCTTGATGACTTAAGAAAAAGCAAGACTTTTTAATTTTTGATAGGCACTCAAGTGCTTATTTACCAAACTTAACCAGGGAGTGGCCATACATTCAGGCTGCTATAGCAAAATAACTGAACTGGGTAATTTATATACACCAGAAATTTATTGTGCACAGTTCTAGGGGCTGCCAAGTCCAAGATCAAGGTGCCACCTAATTCAATGTCTGATGAGGGCTTTCTCTCTGCTTCAAATAAGGCACCTCCCTGCAGTGTCTTCTCACCAATCCTATTCATGTGAAGAGATATCCTGTGGCCAAACCATCTTCCACTGGCCCCACCTTTTAATATAATTGCCTTGGAGGTTAGGTTTCAACATAAAAATTTTGGGAGGATACGTATACAGTTGGACCACAGTGGAGGGGTAGATAATAATCAGCCCTCAGAATAGGAACTTAGTCTCCCCATATCTCCATCTCATAGATTTCATTATGAGTTTTTACTACATGTATTTCATCTATCCACTTCCTTTTTATCCTCCAGTATTATTTTAAAGCAAATGGCACAGTCATATGATTTTACCTGTAAATATTCACATATTGGTAAATGATAAAACATATTTTTAAGAGTAACTAGAAGACCATTATTATACCTAAAAAATTGATAATTTTTTGTTAATATTATCTAATGCCCAGTCCATAACCAATTTCCTCAAATAGTCTCAAATATTTATTTTTGAAATTGGTTTAAGTCTACATCTAAAGAAAGCCTCAAACTGCATTTAGTTGTCATGTTAAATATTTTAATGAAAATATAGGACTTTCATCTCAGATTTAACTTATTATTGGTAGAACAAGGTTTGTTTGAATGGAGACTCCATTTTCTAATGTACTAGCTACTGTTTACATCACGTAAACATTGTGTTATTGTATGTCTTCATCCAAGTTATTTATTGAAAAATTGAAACAAATTATATATGGATATCAAAATTATTTGGTCTAAACTGATCCTGATACATGAATTATCTAGTCATAAGGCATCTACCTAATTATACTACACCCAGCCTTCATCTTGGCTGGTAAAATATCATGGGAGTCCTTGTCAAACTTGTTACCAAAAGCAAATGCCATTTTGCACTATATTTTCAATTTTTGAACCTCTATTTTATTTTTTTGCTTTTTATTTTTCCAACAAACAATATATTTATATTCTGAAAATTATTTTACCCCTAGAGCCCCCCCCAATTACCCACCCTTGTTTCCCCCCCCCTCCCAGTACATCTCTACAAATGCCTTAAGTTGTATGGCACTACACATTTTTAGGGTTTAATACATGAGAATTGATGGCCTTTCACAATGGTCAGTGTTTAGCTCCAGCCTCCACGGATGAGTGAAGACATTCAACCCTTGGTCTGGGTTATGCTGCTTTTACTCAGCATAATTTCTTCCATAGCCAGCCATCCATTTACCTTCAAAGGCTGCAATATCATTGTTTCTAATTGCTGTGTAAAATTCCATGGTATAAATGTACCACAGTGTTTGGATCCATTCATCCAGTGAGGGACATCTGGGTTGTTTCCATGATTTTGCTATTGTAAATTGAGCTGCTATGAACACAGATTTTGCTGTGTCACTGTAATATGCTGATTCTAAGACCCCTGGAAAAATACCCAGTAGAGGAATAGCTGGATCATATGGTGGGTTTATCCCTAGTTTTTTGAGGATTCTCCACACTGATTTCCAGAGGGGCTGTACCGGTTTGAAGTTCCACCAACAGTGTGCTGGTGTACCTATCTCTCCACAACCCCACCAGCACCTATTATTGTTTATTTTCTTAATTTTTGCCAATCTGACTGGCTAAAGGTGAAATCTTGCAGGAGTTTTCATTTTCATTTCTCTGATTACTAGTGATTTAGAGCACTTTCTCATGTATTCATTGGTCTGATCAATGTCCTCTGTTGAAAAGTTCCTACTTAATTCTTTGCTCCATTTATTAATTGGGTTGTTTGTGTTTTTAAAGTTGAGATTTTTGAGATTTTGTGATTCTGGATATGAGACCCCTGTCAGAAGAATCACAGTCCATGATTCTCTCCCATTCTGTAGGAATCGTTTTGGCTAATTTGATTATTTCCCTGGCAGTGCAAAAGCTTTTTAGCTTTATGGCATCCTATTCACTGATTTTTTATTTTACTTCCTTCACTTTAGGAGACATGCTGAGAAAGTCTTTGCCTACTCCCAAATACTGAAGTGTTGGACCTAATTTGTCTTCCATCTACCTTCCATTGCAAGGTAGTTGGTTTAATTCCTAGCTCCTTGATCCATTTTGATTTGATTCTCGTGCAAGGTGAAAGATAAAGGTCCAATTTCAACTTTCTGCAAGTGGCTCACCAGTTTGTCCAGCACCATTTGTAAAATAGGCTGTCTCTCCTCCATGTAATATTTTGTCTCCCTTTGTCAAAAATCAGATATTTAAAGATTTGTGGATTTGTTTCAGGGTCTTCTGTTCTTTTCCATTGGTCTTCCTTCCTATATTGATACCAGTACCATGCTGTCTTTATTACTACAGCTCTATAGTATAATTTTAGATTTGGTATAATAAAACTGCCTGTTTCTTCTTTCTTGCTTAGTAATGTTTTGGCTATTCTGCATTTCTTATTGTTCCAAATGAATTTGAGAATTGCCTTTTCTATATCTGTAAAGAATGACATTGGTATCTTAATGGGGACTGCATTGAATCTACATAGTGCTTCTGGCAGAACAGCCATTTTTCTTATATTTATTCTGCCTAACTAAGAGCATGGAACATCTTTCCATCTTCTTAGATCTTCTTGGATTTCATTCTTAAATGTCTGATAATTTTTGTTGTAGAGATCTTTGACTTCCCTTGTTAGATTAATTCCCAAGTATTTTATTCTTTTCGAGAATATTGTGAATGGGACTGATTTCCTAATTTCTTCCTCTGTCCTTTTATTGTTGGTGTATAAGAAAGCTATTGATTTATGGGTGTTTCTCTTGTAGCCAGCCACTTTGCTAAATCTGTTTATAAGTTCAAGCAGTTTACTGGTGGAGTTTTTTGGATCTTCCAGATACAGGAGCATATCATCAGCAAAAAGGGAGAGTTTGACTTCCTCTATTCCTAGTAATATCCCTTTGATTTATTTCTCTTGCCTTATTGCTTCTGCTAGGATCTGAAGAATGATATTGAATTAAAGTGGTGAGAGTGGACAGCCTTCTGAGTTTAGTGGAAATGCTTTCAGCTTTTCTCCATTTAGTATTATACTCTCCAAGAGTTTGGCATATATAGCCTTTACATAGTTTAAAAAGGTTCCTTTGATCCCAAACTTCTCTAGAGTTTTGAGCGTAAAAGGGTGCT
>PVKS010016773.1:0-43285 GCA_004027875.1 Aplodontia rufa
AGGTCCAGAGTGACCTACCACTTTTGATGTCAACAACAAAAGGATCTGCCTGAATTTTCCACCACAATCACCCAACAGCTCAAAGAACATTGAAAATCCTAGATTAGTTTCATTTTAGTTTATGTTCAAATTGGTATCCACTCATCCCAACAATATCACAAAATACAAAGGCCCGAGTGACACAGCCCCTGCACGGCAAGTGGTAGGGGAACTCTGGGCTTAGCCTTCTTTGCTGGGTTTGTTATAAATTACTTGGCAGGACCATTTTATGACGGAAATAATTAGTTATGTTTAGTATTTATAGCTAGTATCATGATGCCTTTCCGCACTGCTAATTAATTATTTTATGGCCAGCATGTTTCAAATGCAATTAGTTAGGTATGGCAATGATCATAATATTTTGCATATTCATGACAACATTCTGCCTATTTACAGCAAAACTTGGGTGTCAAAATCCGTTATTTTCCTTTTGTTATTAGGCAGAATAATTATAGGAAACAATAACAATGATCTCTTGCATGTGAATAACATTTTACAACCGAGCACCTCCATTCATGTCTCCCAAGCTTGCACCCCTGTGGTTTCTCATTGGGAAATGGAAACTCCATATGGTGACAAGTTTTGGCTGGGTCTTTAGCCAGCTCGAAGGTCACCAACGAAGGCTCTTGCTCTTTTTACATGTGGTTGGAGCCTCATTTGGGGCACCGGCCTGGACTGTTTGCTAAAAAGGGAGTGCTGAGAAAGAGAATATTTGGGTCGTAAAAGGAAACAAAGGAGTCAGTTGGTCCTCTGTTGTTTTGAACAAAGTCCCCATTTTTCTTCATTATTACTATTATTATTTTTATAGTAAGCATGGAGTTGCCTCTAAACAAACAGAAGCAAAGCCTCCTTCGTTTTTCTGCATTGGGGGGCTCAGAAGACAGATTGAATTATTGCTTAACCAGACTCTATCCAGCAGGCCCTCTGCCTGGTGTCAAACTATTGAGTGCTTCTTAAATCCTGAGAGTCTAGAAATAAGTATTGCCCTGCATAGCCTGGGAATGTTCTCAATTAGCTGGCAGACAAGGTCAATGACATGTGCTCTCTTCCAGATCTCTGCCTATTTCTCTTTACTTTAAGCCTCCCTGACTGGTTATAATCCTCTGTTTCCTTTTTTCCATATGTCTCTGCAAAGTGCTGAAATGGCAAAAATCAAGAAAAATATTGAACATTGAAAACTGAGATTTGGTTATGAATTTTCATCTCTGGTGCAGGGTGTGAAGGCTTAGAAAATAGGAATGGGGGGCTTGGAAATCAGATCTTTGCATATTTCTAGCTTTTGTGCCCCCAAATATAGATGACCAAGGGAAACACACACACACACACACACACACACACACACTCACACACACGCACACACACACAGCAATTGATATATTTAGATTTTTTTTAAAAGTCCTTTTGTTAAAAACTGCACACAAATGTGGACTTCATGACCTTGGGTTGCCACATTTCCCCCTCCAAAAGACATAAAGTTCTTCCTCTCCTCTCAACAAATTCTCTCCTGCTTTTAATTCAAGCCATCTCCATTCACTGGGTTTGTTGCAGACATGAAGAGCAAGCTGGCTTTGAAGTTAATAATCATTATTTTCTCATTTCTTGGGATAAAGGCAAAAGGAATCCCTTTAGCATTCCCTCAGAAATCATTCTTTATCCCTTTAATCATCATTGTCACGTCTCTGAACTTACTCCAATTTCCCCACATCTGCACGTTACAAGTACGATTTCTCAGTGTTCTTAAGCACACCCCCAAGTACATTCTCAAAACATCTGCCAGTACTCAGGGCCAAGTCCAGAATTAATCCTTCTGTTTTAACAACTCTGGGATGGGTCGCAGACTAGCTATTTTGTTGCCTTTGACAAAACAAAACATAACAAAAGCCAAAAGCCAAAACAGAAAAGTCCACAGGGAAGAGATGTTTTTAAGGTGAGCAGCTAACTTGGGGAATGACAGTTTGCCCTTGCGACCTCAAAGATGGGCTGCTTTCCAGTTTAAGATTCCAACCAAGTCAAGGCACCGGGTCTAGCAACATTGCCATTGAAAGCATGGGGGACTGAAGAGGTCAGGGTGGAGGCTGGGTCATTCCAATGGAACCCTGAGAGTTCTATTCCACTCTGGGGCCAGCCTGGGGGTTTAGAGACTACTGAATTGAATCTAGCCCTTCACGGGATATATGGTAACCTCCACTGTTATTGTTTTAGGAGATTCTTTAGTATCTGCAAGAGAAACTGAAAAAAGTATGAAAAGGAAGAAGAAATTTCATAAGAGACAGGTGTTCTATGTATATTTGGAGTCAGATTCAACTAATCCATCCTTGATAATTAGTGATCATCTAATTTGCATATTTACTGATTTTGCCACAATTAACATTTCTGTTCTCTAACTTGTTGTGTCTAAGGTGTTCTAGGACCTTCTTCAATTCTTCCCCTTTAACACTACTCTCTCCTTTACCTAGGGGCCCCAAATACTTGAGGGACATTTTGAGAAATTAAAAAGTGACTGATACCTGTTGAGGTTTGAATTAGTAGAATTCCTTTTTCTCTAAGAATTCATGCCAGCTCACTCCCTAGAAGGCCCAACTGCAGTTGCAGATGTTCCCTTATAGAGAGAAATTCAAAATACAAACATATTGTAGTTCTGATGAGCTATTCATGTTTTCTTTTTGTCATCAAAGCGTAGCATAAAAAGAATAATGCGAGCACTGTGCTTTTAGTAATTGAGAGCCTAATCAGTTCCACATTGTAATTGCCCCTGTCATCTGTTTACACACCTTTCATCGGTTTACAATCCCGCTCTTGAAAGGCAAGCTTGCTGCAGCCCTGCAGGTTGGGAAACATCTGTATTCCTGCTCTCTGAACACAGCATAAAGGTTATGTTGGAAGAGAAACATCAATAACACTTTGCAAACAGATTTTGTACTCATTTAATTCATAATTATGAAATGTTAGTGTTGGACACCACTTTCAGCCCAAACAGAAAGCTTTGTTGTTCTTGATTTTTACAAAGCAGTTGATATATTGAGACAATTTGCAAGATTTTACTGGCTGCATTATCAGTTTACATTCAGCTAATGCTATTTTGAAAAATTTGCAGGACAGTTATTGTCATCAAATGGTAATTTCAGATATTCCAAGCTAAGCTTAAAATTTTTAAAGGTTTCTTTTTTTCCAACTATAATTTTCACACCTCTTATATTTCTAGAAGCTCCACAGGCATCACTAATATATTTCCATGAAGATTGACTTGTAGCAGCCTTCTATAGGGATTAGAGCTGACATCTGTGTAATAGTGCCTGAGAGGAAAAAAATATTAATATAGTTCCTGCTATATGATGATAGACATTAGAAAGTTATTAACAAACCAATTTCTGAAATAGAAACTGACACCATATTGGGCATTCTGATCTTGGTCTTGACCCAGCAATGTAATCTGGAACCAAGACAAGACTGCTGAAGAACTATAAACAACCAATGTAAGAGGGAGATTTTTTTTTTCCTTTAAACTTTTTAGGCATGTGATATGAATGAAATTAGAGAAGGAAATGTGTGATTTTTCTTCTTTTCTTGTTTTAACTCCTGTTTTCACAGGCCTACTCTCTTTCCCAAAATACATCATTTGTTTTCTTTGGGAAAAGAGGAATAAGAGTAGAAAACTCACCACACATTTCTTTCTATACTTCAGGTTATCTAAAATGCACATAAATGGAGCAAAGTCAAATGAAAAGGAGCGGCATGGTTAGTCTCATTGGTCTCTAGACCCTACTAGTTATTCTCCAAGATGACCCATTTAGCGCTGCTCATTGCTGTGTCTGCCAGGCGCTGCATATCTCGCCCACATGTAGAATCTTCAGCTTCCATGAGGGCTGGTCAGACTGGCTTCCTCTGCAGGTCTTAATTCTTCCAAGCTATGTAAGCTCAGAAATACCATTTTAATCAATTCAAATGCTTATAATATTGCTTCCATCAAATTCATGTGCACACTTTTCCATCAACAAGTATATACTCGTGTCTACTCCTTGCAAGCCAGGGGTGTATCTACCGCAGAATACGAACATGCTCCATGCCCACCCAGTCCTCCAAGTCACTTGCCATCCAGGAGTCGTGAGCTGTATCCTTGAACATGTACGTACTTGGTCTCTCTCGATCAGTTTCCATCTTCTATCATAAAGTTGTTTGACTTGGTTTGTGTCAGGGGATCATTACCTTTGGTTTCACCTAAATAAATCGTTCCTGTTTGTGTTCATGTTACCATTTTGATTTTACAGTTGCCCTTTGAAAAAGTCAAAGTTTTAAAAAGGTAGAATCAGCATCTTTGAGGGGAATAAATAAGGTGCTTAGTGTCTCCCTATTTCACAAGTGAAGAAATGGAATTAAAAAAAACAAAAACAAAAAAACTGAGAGTGAAAGGTTCAGCTGGATACAAATGGACTGTGAGCTCTGGATGCTCACACCAGAATAATTCCCCTTCCTCTCATGGATTGGACAGAACCAAGCGTTCCAGGGATGATGGTTTGCAGGCCATGCTAAGGGTACCAGAGTAATCCCCAGCACTGTGATTTCAGCACACAGTGTAAACAGATGGCCATGGTTCAGAGAACCGGCTGAACGCTTCCATCTGCCCATTACAGCCGCGAGGGTGGGCAGAGCATTTCTGAGCCATGCTGCAGGCCAGAGGGCCATCGCTGCTGTTTGATCATTTTGGATTTGGGGACTTGCAGAGAAAATACCTTTTAGTCTTTTTATAATTTTAAAAAGATCTTTAGAAAGTAGGGAGCAGGAAAGTGTCTTTTTTTTTTTTTTTTGTAGTTTTTGTCATCCACATCAACTAAGAATGCATTTCATAAAAGAATTGTTTAACTGTTCTTTTAACTTGATCCAATTGTCAGAAATTAATTTCCTCTGCTTTCAGGGCAATGGCGACCTTGACCTAATGGGCACCTTTGCTCTTTATGTGCAAAGTCATAAACATCACACAAGTCTGTATCGATAGCCCTCCCACAATCTCAGGGGAATCCAAGCGGTTTGGAGTAGTTTGATTTGAAAGGTATTTAATTGCCACAAACTGTATTTGTAAACTAGTTTCTTTCCACGACATCTAACAATTTCATGAAGTAATTGTTAACAGAAACAAAAATCTGTATTTATTAATGTTTATTGCTTTTCATCCGAAATTTATTTTCAAAGCATAGTTTTGAGTGCTATTTACATTAAAAAATAAATAAAGCAGATGTGTTATTAGGCCAGCTTCAGGATATTCCAGGAGGTCTAATGTGCCAACATTTCCTGCACGAAGGCAAGTGACTGAAGCTCTGGAGGGCTCGGCTCCACAGAGCTAATGTTTTATCTGATCCACTGCTTGAATGAGACATGAAGAGATTTTCATTTTGCTACAATACTAGCAATTAGCAAAGTCTTCCTAGGTCTAGTTTCACTTAGCATAAAGTAAATAATATTTATGATTTGGCCATTTCTGATACATTTCTGTGGCTTCTAAAATTGAAAGAATGAATTAAAACAAGTTGTCACATAGAACAATCACCATAAATGACTTTCCAAAGACTGTAGGATTGCAGGAAACCTGGTGTTTCCTACTCTTAAGCAGGAACTTGTACTAAATAACATCCACAGGAGGGCTGCTTAACGTTGCTCTTCAAAACCTACAGGAATAACCATGCATATTTTTAACTACAGGGCAGTGATGTATAATGATATCATTTTAAATCTTATTTTTTCGGGTCTCACTTAATAGGACCTATTAGAAGATTTCCTGTCTTCACTTTTCTTTTGTGTATTTCTAAAAATAAAATGGACATCTTGTTAAAAGATGGCAAAATGCCTATTTTATTGCAAAAGTCTTCCTTTACACATAGAGAATGGATCTAGACACAGGTTCTCATATTGCCAGGCTTCCTCAACCGAAGAAAGGTGACGGAGTGAATTAGTTCCCCCACCTTCAGAAGAAAGCTTTCCACACATCACCGTCTGCTGTGACTGGGCTCCACCTACCCGGGCAGGCAGGTTACTCTCCATGACAGGGGAGACACCCGCAATACCTTTACTCAGCCAGAGTTGTCCACCTTCATAAAGTGCCACAGGCATCGAGATAAGATTTCTCTTGCTGAATCTGTTTTGATGCAAAACCTATATGTTGAAGACAGAGTTTTCCAGTCCCAAACATTCCAGGATGCTTTCTGATGTTCTCTTTTATAAGATGGGGATTGAAATTTTAGAAACAAAGTTTTGTGATGATAGAGACTTTTGACAAGGCAAAACGTGAGTGCTATGCTAAGGAACGATTTAAGATTTTGTCTTAGGGGCTGGCTCAGTGGCTCAGTGGTAGAGTGCTTGCCTGACTGACGTGTGAGGGGATCTGGGTTTGAACCCCAGCTCCATACACACAACTAAGTGGAGGAAAAACAAAACAAAACAAAAAATAAATAAATAAAATTAACTCTCTTAAAAAAAAAAAAGGATTTTGGTTTGCTAGATTTCAGTAGTATCCTACTTTTCTATTTGATGGTGTAGTGGAACATTCTTCAGCTTAGTAATTTTTAAATGTTGATGTTATTCCCTAGCAAACAGTCAAAGTTGGTTTTGTTTTTCTTCTCTAACCGACTATTATAGAGTTTATGTGAAATCTCTACTCTTGGACAATTTCTTCGTGTTTCTGGATACAGAAGTGTAATTGTGGAGTGTCTGCTGGCTCCGTGGTTATGTGCCACCCTGACGCTCTGACTGAGTTAGCTGCTTCACCCTAGAGGCCCTGGTTCCCAGGAGGGGAAGGTGGGAAAGTTGGGTAGAGAAAGGCTACTTCATGGGGACTCAGGTGACTTCTACCTACACTCATCTTTTGGGGCAAAAAAAGTCTCTTTTAATTGGAAGACTTATGTGATGGATCCAAATCAGCAGATCTCCTGAAAAGTTTGTTTTGTTTTGGTGTGTGTGTGTGTGTGTGTTGTGTACACCTTGGTGTACTTAGTTGCAAACTGTGTCAAGAGCTGATAAATTGTTCTAAAGAGTAAATGTAACTTGAAGCACTCACATTGATATCTGGCATATAGTAAGGATTAAATAAATAGTAGTTGATGGTACTGAACTACAAAGCCTTATACACAAAACTCCTTTAAAAGGACAATTTTATATCGTAGAAGTCACACGATTCCCTTTTAATGCTGTTGGCAGTATAAAATATGAGCATTCTAAATATTTAATGTTACTATCTTTACCTTTGAAAAGAGAGGAACAGAAAGAATGTAAAAGACTAGGGTAACTGAGGGTTTGTGGTCACGGATGAGGCAGTGGGAAAATCTGATGTTTTGTTTTGATTACTAATGCAGAAGCAAGTGAGTTAGTTCTTGAAGGGATGGAAGTATTTATGGGCACTGATTTTTGTTGTTTGATTTTTTAAAGAATTGAAGACTGTCCAAGTTCTTTATCTTTCTGTGTTCTATAATGATAGTTCTCAGAGTGGGCTCTTCTGTTAACTGAGAGTCTCAGTGGACCCTTATAAGGAGTCTGGGAAGTCAAACTTTTTGTAATAACACTGATATTTCATTTGCTTTTTTCCACTCTACTGTTATTTATTCTGATTCTAGAAAAGCTATAGAGCCTTAGCGTGGTGATGGGAACAGCACCAAACAGTGCCAGTAGCTGTAGAATCCCTGCCACTTTCTTGTAGTTAAACAGAAGCAAAAACAAAAGTAAGGCCAGCTTAATCTAAGAATTGAAGAGTATTTTAATTAAATCTTGACTCTGAACTCACATCATTGAATGTTCAGTGTGACTGAAGTATGCATAAAGTGCTGCTTCCGCACAGGGACATACAGCGGACCTTGAGGGAAAGGCTTGTGCCTGCCGTTGTGGAGTTGGAACCTGAACGATCCGCTTTTTTCCCCGGAGCATTGTTTTTACTTAAAGAATGACTGACATTCAAACAGTGCTTATTCAGATTTGAGGTTTTGGCAATCATTTCCTCAAAAATGAATGAAGTGAGCTGGTTACTTAGGAAAAATGACTGATTGTGCTTGTTGCCAATAATAAAATTAGAGCTTTCAAGCAACAGAAAGAAAAATTTAGAAAGCTCATGTTTCCATTATGAGGCACTTCTGGTGAGATCAATGGTGATATTAACAAATGCAGTTATTTCATATACTATCATGAAATATGTCAACCTTTGGAAGATGTGCATAACTTAGGGAACATAAATTTTCCAAAGGGCCAGTGCATCGTGTGTGTGTGTGTGTGTGTGTGTGTGTGTGTGTGTGTGTATTTATATCTACTATGGGGGGAAATATAGAAAAGTTAAGAGCCTGAGGTGTGGGTAATGTGGGGTGATTCTGGATTAGGATCAGGGGCATATCATATTGTTACTACAACATTTATGATTGCACAAAAACTAAACCCTCAATAAAATAAAAAATAATGCAAAAAAACTCCATTAAAGTGCAAACTAGACCCATGGATTTTAATGAACCAGTATAGAAAGCTCACTTATACAGTTTTAGATTGCTCATTGCAACTAATTTTTAAGGAAATACCATGTTTTGGTGCAGTATTAAAGAGGATTATTCACAATTATGTGAAAAAGAAACTAAAATACGTCTCCCTGTTCAACTCCATATCTATGAGTGACCAAGTTGTCTTCAAATTCCTTCAACTAAAAAAGTAAATTGCAACTGACAGAAGCAGAAATAGACACGAGGATACAGCTGCCTTCTATTATACCAGACACAAAAGTGATTTGCAAAAACTTAAAACAATGCCGCTCTTCTCACTATTTGTTTTAATTCGATAGACATGGTCTTCTTCTAACTATTTTTAAAAGCATAGTTATTTTCATTTAAAATGTTTGTTGACATGTCGGGGGTATATTAATATCATTTTAAAATAAGTTGATAAAAATGTTTGTAGGACTTCCCAGGTTTTGCTTCTAATTAGAGAAACATTGATAGCTGTAACCCACAAAAGCAAAAGCTTCCTGGGCACCTCAATAATTTATTCAGAATGTAAACTGTAGTGGATTCAGAAACCAAAAAGGCTGAAAATTGTTATGTCAGGTAAGCTCCTACATAGAGTTGGAAAAGTTTACAAAAATATTAAAGATTTACATGTGTAATTTCCACTCTATGATCTAATTCATCCTGGGCAAAGACATTCATTCCTGGAATGAATTTAAAATGGCAAATGTTATAAATTATTGTGCTTAGTCCAATTCCTCCCCAAATCTGTAGTTTCAAGAGCGCAGTAACAGATTACAGTCTCCACAAAAGAAAAATGTGAGGCTCTGTTCACCCTTGCCCTGCTCACTCTTCTTTTTCTAAACATATTGGGTGAGGGACTAGCATTCTAATTAGTGTACTTTGAGGGATGGTGTAGTAAAGGAACATTTTGAGTCTCCCCGAAATTTTCTTTTCTTTTTTATAACCAAGGATTGAACCCGGGGACGCTTAACCACTGAGCTGCATCTGCAGTCCTTTCTATTTTTTATTCTGAGGTGAATATCTCACTAAGTTACTTAGAGTCTTGCTAAGTTGCTGAGGCTATCCTTGAATGCAATCCTCTTGCCTCAGCCTCCTGAGTCCCTGGGATTACAGGTGTCCGTTGCCACACACTGGGCCAATTTTAACTTTCTAGTTTTATACTTTGTTGTTTTGTTGTTGTAATATGCATTATTTTCACGATTTGTGTTGCTTTTATTGTTCTCAAAATGTTTTATTTTTAATGTGACCAAAGTTAAAAAACATAATGCAACAGGTTCCATGAACATAACCGTTCAGTTTTAACAGAAATTAAATTGCAACATTTGTCTTAAATCTCATTCTCCAAAGAAACCTGCTCCCGCCCCCATTCTACAGTTGTTTTTAAGGTTTATTCACATTGAAACATAGATATATGGTTAGTTTGAAAACTATTGTGAAGTATTTTATTGTATAAATAAATTCTCAAATTTCTTGCCTTTTTAATTCACAAAGTTCTAATTGTTTATTAAAGTATAACTGTATATGACAGAAAAATAAGACAAAAATATTTCTCATACTGATCAAAACTTTTGATTAAATTTTAGCAAAGCAATGGCAATCCTAAGTATTTAGATCTTCAGACATCAGATAGTTGCCTAAATTGAACTTTGACTTCTTGATCTAGTTTTTGCATATATATTATAAAAGTACGTAGTTTATTTATATGTTAGTATTAAACCTAATTCATAATTTTTAAGCATAATCTTGAACATGAACCACTGTATAATGTACAGGAAAAATATATTGAATGCATTGGAATTCCAAGTTATCTGTATTCCTGTGCCTGAGAAAATGGTGTTTGGGTAAGAACTATCAAGCAATTGTTCTAGATAACTGTATGGACTAAATGTTTGTGTTCCCCCAAAATTCATATGTTGGACCCCTAACCCCCAATGGGACTGGATTTGGAGATAAGGTCTGAGGAGGGAAGTCACAAAAATTGAGTTTTAGTGGCTGGAATGGTAGCTCAGTAGTTATGGTGTTTGCCTGGCACTCACAAGAATGTGGTTTGAACCCTAGCACCACATACATAATAAAGTGTTAGAGCAATGAAAGTCACACGAAAAGCTAAATAAAATTGACTCTCTTTCTCGCTTTCTCTCTCTTACTGTCCCTCTCTCTCTCTTAAAAAAGGAAAAATAGGGTTTTAATCCAACAGGGCTGGTGCCCTCCTCCAAATAGGTAGAGACAGGCATGGTGATGCATATCTGTGGTCCCAGCTATTTGGGAGGCTGAGGCAAGGGAATCAATTGTGTCCTGGAGTTAAGGCCCAGCCTGAGCAACACAGCAAGACTTGTTCTCAAAAAGAGAAGGAGAGAGAGAGAGAGTCCAGAGGTTTCTGTGTGCCATGTGAGGACACAGCAGGAGGAGTGCTGTCTGGAAGCCAGAAAGAGAGTGTTCACCAGCAATCTGACCATGATGGCACCCGACTCTTGGACTCTCCAACCTCGGAACTGTGAGAAATACTCTTTTATTGTTTAAACCACCCATTTTGTAGTATTTTGTTTTGGCAACACAAGCTAACACAATCACCTGTGTATTTCAAAATTTGTATGGGAACTGTACTTAAGGAATAATCAAAACAAGAGTCTTTCTGGATTTTGCTTATATTCTGCATCTTAGAACCAATGAAGCAAAAAAGTTAATGCTAGAGTGATCTTCTGTTACTGGCGGTTTATCTTCAGAGTGGATGGAGTTATTCTCTATGGTCCCAGTAGTCCATTCACTATTAGTACTATAAGTGCTAACGAATAAGGTTACCAGCACACATTTTTATCATTCTATTTTAAAGATGAAGAAGTTGACTTGCCAAGAGTCACACAGACTGAAACTACAGATCCACTGATCAGTCAATACGACACTGCTATTCAGGTTCAAAATCCTGTCCTGAGACATTTTATTGGGATAATTTGCATCACCCCAAAGCAAACTGATCTCAGGAAAGCTTTATGCAAAGCAAAGGATCATAGGAGCTAGGTGATGTTAAATCGACCTAGACACTTAAAAAATTCCAAAGGTGGTCTTAGTGGAGTTGTAGCCCCTTATAGGAAGCAACTTTGAGCCAGTGGGTTACCAAGGCTATGAGTCAGCAAAGTTCAGGGCTGGGGTGGAAAGAGTAGCTTGGTGCAGTGTTTAAGGAACAGTTGTTTAAGGTCATGACATTTACAACACTCTCAGGCTGGGTGTTTGGTGAGAATGTCTATAGGACATGGACAGAGTTTTCAAAAACCAAAGTTTCAAAAACTAAGGATGTTGTAGCACCCTAGAGGGATCTTAAAAGAGTAGATCCATTTTAACTTGGGAGCCTGAGATGGAAAGTAAGGGAGAAGTTCCAGAAAAATCCAGAAAGAAAATTGTGTGGAAAGGTCCCTTTTCCTGATGGGGAGTTTGACTGTGTGTGGAGAATCATAGCTGTCCACAGTGATCCTCCTGCTCTTCCCACCCTCTGCTCTCTGCCAAGCTGAGCTTAACCCAAAGCTCTGAGTTGTGCTTAGACCCGACAGGAGCCAGAGGTCAAGGGAGTATCTGCAGGTCAGCCTGCTGCACCCAGGCACGGTGGAGAGGGTGCAGCGGTGAGCACACGCATCAGCTTCAGTACCCTGAGCTCTGGTCAACCTTCCTGCTCCTACAGGCCACCCATTCTACTCACTGCAGTGACCTTGAGACGCTGGCCATTTTTGTTATGCTCTGACTGGCACTGTTCTTGTTAGGTCAAGCACCACCTACTCAAAGACTTTTCCTCCCCAGAGTTTCCTCTCTACCTACTCGTCCCTACTGTTCCCCTCCTGGGGCCCCATTCACTCTTTCCTTGTTTCCCTGTTTGGCTTCCTTCCAGAATCTCCAAGTTTCCTAGGTGGTTGCCATCCTTCTTGACCACACCCTGCACATAGGGAGCTGAGTGAGGATAGGAAGGTGTCTGTTTTCTACCCTGCTCTGTGTCCAGTCCCTGGACCCAATGCCCAGCATGGCTAGGATTTCCATATAGGCTCTCTGGATTGCTGAATGAGTGAATGAATGAATAAATGATTAGGACATTTTGAGTGTGTGGTGAGAAGCATGAGGCTGGGAAGTGGCAAAAGAGACAGTGGCTGAGGGCATCTGGCTGAGAGATGCAGGATCGTGTGACAGAGAGCGTCAAATTGTGTCTTTATGCTGTCGCGGCTGAATTTACTGGCCCAGAATTACACTGAACAAAGTCATTATTGAACCCAGCATTTCAGCAGTGTTGTCCTTGCTGCCTGTTAGAAAGCATAAACTGGAAGGCTTGAAAAGTGGCAGCAAATGCTCTTGTTTTCTGTGAGAATGTTGGAAACACAGGAACAAAGTCAATTTAATGCTTCTTCTGAGAGAGTCTGGCAGGTTAGGTGATGTATTTACATTTTTTTTCATACTGTATGATTTAACTCTCTATACTGTCCCCGTATTACAGAGAGCTTATGATCTTGGTTTGTTGAACCAGAATTTTAAATGTTTTTATTAAATTAAATTTCGTATTCACTTCACGGGCCAAGGGGATCCAGTATGCCCCATTAGCTAATAGAAGCAGTGATCGGGAATTCTGTCAAGCTAAGCTTTTCTCAACAGTTTACCTTTCTGTTTGTGCAAGGAAATCTTCCTCCACCCTCTCACCACCCTGCCATCATCCTGCTCTTACTCTTAGCTTTTTCAGGAGTGTTTTTGAATTACTTTGTGATTCACAGAAAATTAATTTCCCTTTTAGACAGAGCCGAACCATGAATTTTGGAATACCCATTGAAGATAGGTAAGGACGCCACAGGAGCACACTGATTAACGTAGAATTACTAGATGGCTGGACAGTGCTGGGAGCTGTGCTAGGCACCGTAGCATCATGAAGAGCAAGACTGACCAAACTTCTTAGGGTTGGGGGACAAAATTTTGAAAAACAAGAAATTGGAAAATAAATTAAAAAGTTGTGAATTGCATAAGATAGAGTATATCTAGGTCTCCCACTTTAGTAGAGTGTTTGAGAGGGCCCTTTTTGAGGGGCAGTCTGAAGGGTGGACAGGAAAAACAGGCAGGGGCCAGGAGCACTCTGAGCAAAGAC
Source organism: Aplodontia rufa (assembly GCA_004027875.1). NCBI lineage: Eukaryota > Metazoa > Chordata > Mammalia > Rodentia > Aplodontiidae > Aplodontia > Aplodontia rufa. Next base: position 13,624 of record PVKS010016773.1, read on the forward strand.
AAGAGGGCCAAGTCCTTGAGTCAGGGAGGAAACACTGAGCATATTTGTGGTTGTGAAAGGAGGCCAGCAGGAGTGAGTCTCAGTGTGTTAGGGAAGAGTGGCCGGTGACAGAGTTGGAAAGAATTGCAGTGCCCTGCAGGGATGCTCGGTTTTGGCCTAACCATGGCAGGATGCTTGCAGAGGGGTTGAAGCTGGTGTGGTATGACGTCATCTCCATTTCAAGACACATTGGCTCATCTGTGGTGAGTGGAGCAGAGTCAGCAAGCATGGCAGTGATAAAGCAAATCAGTTGGGAGGTTGTAACCATGAGATGCAGGAGACCAAAAGGGTAGAAGGGATATGGAGAGAAGTGGATAGAACCCTGATGTATTTAAGAGTTAGAGTTAAGCAGACCTGCTGATGAATTGCTTGTGGGTATGTGGAAAAAAACAATGAAGGAATAAAACTTTTAGGATTCCGGAGAGAGGACACTATCTTGTATTGGTGGGAACAATAGTTCTTGAATTAGTGTCTGGATTTGTATCCCATAGGAGATTCTTAGTAGCTATTTGACCTTGAAAAGTTAACCTGAGTCTTGGCTTTCCTCTCTACAAAATGGGCCAGGTACAGAAGTCTACTCCACAGGAATGTGGTGAGCCCTGAGGCTGTGCAGCAGCTGACTTGCTTCCTGGCATGCAGGAAGCACAGTTGAATGTCAGGAGTGTTGGCACTTACTGAAACAGGCAGGCTGAGCAGGCGTTGGAAGGTTAGGGGATGGTTTTGGGGGGAATTGTCAAGAATTCTGTTATTGACATAGTTGGTTTGAATTGTCCACTGGAAATACAAGTGGACACATCAATTAACCAGGTGGACCTAAGTCTGGAGTGCAGGGAAGAGTTCTTGTCTGAAGACTCATAATTTGAAATCATCAGTATAGAGTCGATTTTTGCAACACATGTCAATGGATCTCATTTGGGGGATAGAGGTGAGGTCCAGAATTAATTTCTGATCTCATCCAGAGGAGTAGAAGCCAGTAAATGAGACTGGGTAAAAGTATATGATATAAGAAGGAAAATGTGTGAGAATGTAAGGCAAGAACAAGAGAATAAGCATTTCTTTTTGGAGTACTGCTGAGTGTCTAGAAAGGTGATCATGGGTTTGGTGGCATGGAGATCAATGGCCACCTGGAGAAAGGCAGTTTCAGTGAAGCCAGGTGAAGAGGATAAGGAGGCGTATTGAGAATATGTTGGGGGTAAGCAAGTAGAGATGGCTCTTGGAGACAACTTTCAAGAGTACTTACTTGCACAGGATCGTAGAGGGGCTGAGCAGCCACGGGGAAATAGATGTTCTGTGCCATTTGCTTTATTTCCACAAGGGAGCAGCTAGAGTGGACATTTTCCATTACATAGTGGGAGTTTGGTAATGAAGGAAAGGCAGAGGGTGACTAAGGGAAACCCACGAGAAGTGCTAAGGTCCACAGTGAAAAGGAAAAAACTAGCCTTTAATGACAGGAAGCTTAATGTTCAGAAAAAAAAAAGCAACAAAATGGAATTGTGTTGGGGTGGTCAGATGCGCAATTTGTGTGTACTTTCTACATTCCTAATGGAAAATGAGTAAAATCATCAGCTGAGACTGAAGGTAGAGGAGGAGATGTGGAAGGTTCCAGGCCAGAGTGTTGTATGAAATAGCCATCTCTGAAAGTGGACAAGAGTCTGCTCAAGAAAAAGAGTAGAGGGCTGGAGAGATGGCTCAGCAGTAGAGCACTTGCCTGGCATGTGCAAGGACCCGGGTTCTAACACCAGCACCACATATACAACTAAGTGTCAGAAAAAACAAAAACCAGATGAATAAAAAAAAAAAAACAGTTGATTCTTTCTTTCTCTCTCTCTCCCTCTGTCTTTAAAATAAAAAAGAAAGTGAAAAAGTGTAGATTTACTCACTGATGTAGTTGTTATTTGAGGTTTGTGTTACTAAATTTTCAAAGGGGCAGCTATGCTCAATTACATAACTTTCTCCTGTCGGATTCAGTTGCTGGGGATCACCTTCAATAAATATAAGGCTATTCCTGTGGCCTTTAAGTTCGGGGATTGAATTGAAATTAAGAACGCACTAGCCTAAAGATAGTAGTTGCACTAATACAGCCAGCTCTTAAAATTTTAAGGAACAATGACTGTTCTTTCATCATCTTGGCCTGCTGAAAATACTACTTCCAAAATGAAATAGACACCAGTCAGGGATTGGAGACTGTTTATTTGCAATGTACTCTGAGCGAGTGGAAGAGTAGACCCACAGTTCTTGGCACATAGCAACATACTGAGGAGGCACTGTGCTTCCAGAAGCAGTCATTGAATTGGTCCCATGGTACCAAAGGAGGCCAAGGTGCGGATACGTATATTGATGATATCAAGGAAAAATGCCTCCATCAGTTATTTTCTTATTAGTTTTTTAACAAACTGAAAATTACTGCGTAATTGTAGTGAAATGACTGAGCTTCCTTTTAATTTTCTTGAAATTTCTTGACTCTTGGCTTAGTTTCATGGGGACGTGTGAGTGGAGGTTTGTACAAGGAGGAACATATATGCGTGAAAGTATATAAGGGTAGTGGGTGGTTGTTTTCACTTCAGCGAAACTAAAGCATCTGTTCTTAACATCAGTTCTTTCCACATATGTACAAAATCAGAGAGATCCAGTTGATTCTGTGAACAGGGCAGTATTTCTAAATATGTTCTCTTCTCAGGTTACCTGTTCAGGGAGGTTTCTAAAGCAGGGTTATGTAACCCTAGTCTAAATGTGTTCTAATTGTCTCTACCCATTATAGCAGGGAAAGTCATGCTCTTGAGAGTATGTGCACTGTGAGGGACCTTTATTTGATACAACAGTCATTATAAGCTGTAGCTTTGAAATGGGATCCATAAGAATCTAAAGTGGACTATAGCAATGGTTTCTCCCTGGTGGGAAACAGAAGATCCCATGCTGTGAAAGGAGAAGGGATTTCATAAAGAGGCTCTGTTATGAAAAACCTAAGGAACAGTAGATATTAGTTTTGTTTAAAGACTTTTATGATACACCTGATGCAACTAGAGAAATCCTGTGGGCTTTTAGTCATAGCAGTAACTACGGGGCCATGGCTAGCCCCTCTACTGAAGCATAAAGTTGTGCATACAAAGGGCTGCAAGAAACACCCATGGAGAAGCTTCTTCAATGGGGCTCTGTGCACCTGTGGGAAGAACAGAAACCAAACCACTCCTTTCCTACCACATCCTCTTGTCCTGGGTAACAAGACAGACCATGTTGCATACAGGTAAATATTTTACCATTAGGGAGAGTAGTAAGGGGGCTAGAGTGGGGGGCTCAGTGGTTGGAGTGCTTGCCTGGCATGCATAAGGACCCAGGTTCGTCCCCTAGCACCACATGCACAGCTAAGTGGAAGAAAAAAAACAGATAAAAAAATAAAAATTACCTCTCTCTCTCTCTCTCTCTCTCGTTCTCACTCTCTGTGTCTTGAAAAAAGAAGAATAGTACTAGGCATAGATTTAAGGTCTGTTCTACCGTGTGACAGTTATGATAGATCTTGAGCTCACGCTCAGCGGGAACCGTAGGTTGCTGTGAAGCTCAAATGAGCCTTGCCAATTTGGATGTAAAGTTTGGGGCTGTCATATGTGTTGCTCAGTACTTTTCAGCTCTTTGGACCCTGGTCAGTTAGTCCCTCATCAGTTTGCTCTTGTGCTTCCCTTAGTAGCATCTCTCCTCAAATGTCTAATCTCAGAAACTTCTGTTTCATAGAGAAAACATTGAACATGAACTGCTCCCTCTTCCTAACTTCCCACCTGCGTGTGATCTTGATGAGCCCCTCCTCCAAATCCCCCGTCATGGGCTGTTTGTTTGCTAGTTCAGGGAGCGGGGCCTCAATCTCACATACTCACAGGCCGTTAGAGATCTTGCTCCATCTTTTATCCCCTTGAGTACTGTGTAAATTTTCAGCTTCATTGTTTCCTTCCTCTCACAAAATTATCAAGCCCAAATCTTTTCTATTTATAAAAGTTTCCCATTTGGAATGAATTTCTTAAGACTGACAGGTAGGAGCATCCTAGATTCTTTTTTCCCAAATCTAGTTCATCAGAAAACACTTAACTCTCTCTTTGCTCTATCCATTCCTTCAGCCACTTCCTGAATCTGGGCTTCATCATCTCTAATTAGGAGCAGATCTTCTTGTCTCTTCTCTGTCTTTAAGTCTGTACTTCACAAAACAGACAGATGGAGTGGGGGATGGGTGGTTTCCTAAGTCGTGATCCTCAGTTTGTGCTCTCCCAGCCAGGGGCTTCAGCATCACTGGAGAAACCAGTGAGAAATGCAGATTCTCTGGTCCCTACCCAGATCTACTGAAGAGAAAAACTAGACGTGGAACTCATTACTGTTTTCAGTCTCTGCAGATGATTCTGATGATCCAAGGTTTGAGAATTATTGCCTTCCAAGGTAAGCAAGGTGCTATTAGCCTAGAATGGGAAATAGATGCTGGGAGGCATGCCCTGTCTCCAACAGCCTTCTGGTCTACCAAAAGCTCTTCAAGGACCTTGTTTTTAAGGTGTATCTGTAGGTAAAAACTAGGTTCGTGGTTTCTTGAAGGAATGCCTGAATATAACCAGTGCTTGGCTATGTCAGGGGCAGAATTGAGGTTAGTCTTTTTACTTCCTTAGTTTTTTTAAAAATGAGTTTTAGAGGTTAACTCATGCTGGGAAGCAACAGGCTATCACTTGGACTCCTGAGAACAAATTACCTTTGTTGGCTGGGAGCTGTGTTCTTTCCCTAAAGCTTTCTGACAGCGCAATCCCTGGTACCACGACCTGAGTGCTCCACCCTTCTGTGGCTCTGTCCCTTGTCACAGTTAATTCTGACCTCAACTTGGTAGATGGCATTTGAGTGGGGCTTGAGGGTAGGAAGGAATTTGGTAAGTGAGGGAAAGGAAATTTCAGGCTGAAGGAATGTTATAAACAAAGACCAGAAGGATCAACTTTCAAAACATGTTGTGCCACTAACAAAAGAAGAATGGTGTGGGTTGATGGCAAAAAATGAGACTGAAAAAGTAGTTTGGGATCAGTCCTGAAGGGCCTGCTTAGGAGTTTGGTCTGTGTTTGAGAGATCACATAATGGAAAAATAAGAGTCATACTGTTTGAAGTGTTCTATCATGTGTTGGCGTCTCAGGGATTATCTCTTTATCGTTTTATTTCCCAACCAAAGACATGGATAGACATCCAATCTGTGCCTTGGAACATTCAGAGCTGAGTTGAATAGGCTGATAAATCTGCCAGACCCCTTGCCTGGGGAACTGAGTAACAGCTACATACACATCAGCACACTGGGAAACCCAGAGATCCGCTTAGACTAAGCTGCAGATGTCTGATTGTTCTTTCTTTGCTTTCAGAGGTGTTGACACCGGTGATCCAGGTGTGGGAATCTTTAGCGGTGAGATATTAGCTCAGGGACATGAGAGCTGAAGACAGCCATGTGGTTGTGAAAAAGCACCTTAAATGAGACTATTTCCTTCTTGAGCATTATTTCCCCCTGCCTTTGCTCATCCACCTTGACATCTCTTACTAAGGGATGGTTTTGATCGTTCAGAGTGATGACTGTGACTTATTAAAGAAAACAACTATTAGGTTCCTATTACACCACTGGTTTTGAACAGGTACCAAGACATCTCCCTTCTAAGGGGGAGTGCTAACCTTTTTAAGTGGCTGAGAAGCTAACTATCCCTAGGTGATCAGTATGATCCTCAGTCATTAGTTTAGCCTCTGGCTGTTTTGATTTCTGAGTGATAATAACGAACTCAAGGAAGAAGCCACTGCAGAACCAGCCCAAGCCCACAGAGAAACTTCAAATGCCTGCCTCTGGTTAAATGGATTTATCTGATCATTTTAAAAGATTTGCTGCCCAGATCTGGCTTAAAAGTCTAAGACAAAGATTTAACAAGAGGAAAGGAGAAGGTGGCTTGAGGTTTTCTTGGGGTTTTTTTTTTGTTTTGTTTTTTGTTTTTTGTTTTTTGCTTTTTTGGTAAATTAATGTCAGTTTTTCTTGTTGCTTAATTTTCCATCGTTATATGTTAGGAGATGAAAGAAAGAAGCAAGCCATCCTTTGACTCCTACTGCAAGACATCTCTGCCTCAACTGATAATAGAAAAAGCCGGATGGTATGAAGCCCTAGAAATGCAGCTCAATCACTCCCGCAATTACTGTGTCTTATTGATAACTTGCAGCTCTATCCAGCAAATGCCATCTCTGGAACAAAGCCTGTCACAGATCAGACTGAATCCATTAAAAAGCTTTGATTAACATGTCCCTGGGGTGTGCTGTGGAAACTTTTTACGCCAAATGACAGCCTATTGCTGCTGCTTCTGAATTGTCCTCCTGAAACACTCTTGTGTTTTAATCTAGTACACAGTTTAAATTAAAAAACGGCAATGACTTTGTGTGACCTAAATACACGCCACTTCTGTTCAGGGTGGGATTTATCAACTGCTAACAGATTAAGTGTTTGGAGAAGCAACAATTAACCTTACTGTGTGCAGCTAATATTAATTATAAATAAATAAAGAAGTATATCTATATATGTATATATATATGTATATATGCACACACATACATGTATATAGCATTTGTATGTTGAGTATATAATCTCTTATTCTTAAACAAGGCCCAGAGGAAGGGCCATAGTTAATATGCTTAATTTAGTGCATGCAAAGCTGTGTGTTCACCCTTAGTGGAAAACAAATTTGATTTTGTTTGTGGAGCACAATAGTCACCCCTTCTGGTGCTTTCTTTTTGGCTTCTGATATGGATGCTGTCCGAATTGCAGTCTTTTGAAGCAAAGATAAAGCTTAGTCTTCCAAAGTGTGAAGTTATTAGGGGCTGGAACCTGCCAGTTATCTGCACAAATACCTCTCTTCCATCATAGGAAGGGGAAATTCAGTCTTGATCATCTAAGGTGGGTGTGTGCGTCTGTGTGTGTGCGTCTGTGTGTGTGCGTGCATGAGTGTGTTTGCATGTGCTTATGTGTGTGTTTCTTTGTTGCTGTGTGTGTTTCTTTGTTGCTATCACACGCTCCCAAAATACAAATGTCAAAGGGCTACATTTTGAGACTGTCATGAACTACATTATTCAATAAAAAATGATTCTCTTAGATGCCATAATAGGACACTGTGAAAACCATCTACTGAAGGAGAGCATCCATCCTCCTGCTCCTCTTAGAATTTTATTTTATTAATTTTTGTTGCTGGAACTGAATCCAGGGTCTTGCACAGAGTGAGTGCCCCCTCCTTCACTGAACTATATCCCCAGTCCTCTTCTCAGTATTTGAAGTCTCTGAAACTGGTGGAAGACAAAAAGTACTTTTATTGGCAGGATGATTATGGCAAATTTATGCAATAAAAAATTTGAATTATGGCAATATAGTATAGATGGAAGCATAGAAATTGGAGAATGCAGTCTCCCGGGGGCCCTTGTGCTGCCATCTCTGTGTATGAAGACAGTCCTTGCTCTCTCAGCACCTGAGTCACATTCTCCTTTGAAGGCTCCCTGTTCATCACTGACTGTGAACACATGTGCTACCAACTTTCCCCACATCCTAGGGCTCCATGACTATAGAGGGAGATGGAGAAATCTTAGGGTAAAGGATATGTTTGATTATTTTCTAATAAAATGATTTTATAATTAATTTTGGATTTACAAAAATGTAACAGCTTGCACTGTGCAGCAGTGGCTCCTAGTGCTTGGAACAGGCTGGGTGATGTGCACCAGGTGGGAGGTGTGGGGACGTGACTTGTGAGACCCAACAGGTCTGATGCTCAGAAAAGCAAGCAAGTCAGCTAAATTATGGACCAAAAATATAGTATTTTCTTTCTTGGGAATTGAAAATGTTTTTCTTTTGTTCCTTCAAAACTCAGTCAAATCTCCCTAGAATAGAAGCTTCATGAAGGTATGCGTTCTGCTACTTCATTCACAGCTGTATGTCTTGCTTTTAGAACAATGTAAGCACAGAGTTAAACACCCGCAGGCATGTGCTGAATGAATGAACAACTACTCTATGATACTTTCATTTTCATTGACTTCTCAGAACAGAGCAGCTCATGATCTATGGCATGGTGATATGTGCCTGGATTCCCAAAGACTCTGAAGCAAGAGGATTCCTAGTTTAAGGCTAGCCCGGGAACTTAGTGAGATCTTGTCATACATAAATAGAGAAATAAATGGACTGGGGGGCATAGTTCAGTTGTAGAGCGTCCCTGAGCTCAATAACCAATACGAAGGGACAAAAATAAATAAAAGGAAACGAGCAAGCACAGTTGTTCCTCTCTCTAGGATTATCTCATCAAAGGGTGTCAGGCATCCTAACAACTCACAGGTGCTTCCTTATTACCGTTGGATATCTGCTTATAGGTGTTCACTATGACAGGAGCAAATTTGGTTTTGTGAAAGAAGACCTTCAGCAATTGAAGGGCTTCCAGCAGTGAGCTTGCATACCATTGGGAAGTCCAGCACTTTATACTTGGTCTCCTTTCTATCACACACCTCTTGTAATAGATTGTCTCTGACAGCCTGTATAAACTGGAGTCAAATATATTAGAATGAATAGGATAGTGACTGGATCTTTCAGTCGGGCTGGGCTCCCATCTGCTTAGCTTGGACTGAATGCCTGCTCGCTGATCTGCAGTACCATTTGCCCTCAAAAAGAAGAGCAGCTGATCGGAGCCAGGCATGAGACTATTGGGAGGAGCCTCCTTGGAGAAGCATAGAGAGGTAGATGCAAAATAATGGACCATGCATATATGAAACAGAATATCATTCTCTGTTTTCCAGATACTAATATTCTTCTGAATGTCTTATATTTGCCTTTAAATTTTTATTTGCCTTGAATCTGGCATCATAGTATAAGCCCAAAAAAGAAGTCCAAAGACAATAATAATAATAATAATAATTAATAATAATAATAAGTACAAAAACAGTCAAAGGGCATTCTTCATTCCAGAACTGGAGGAAATTCCAAAAGTTCTAAAGAATGAATTTTTAAAATAAATGATTTTCTAGCAATGTGATTGTATCCTAGGTGATCATTGAAAAGGTAAGTAACAATAGAGGGAAATGTATAACAAGCTTGCTAAGCAAGAAAATATAAAACATTAATATGAAAATGTAGGTTATAATGATACAGTTTTTTAAAGAGGAAGAAAAAAGGCATTGATAAATATCCCAGAAGTAAATTTATATGGAAGCAGAGAAGACTTAAAATCCCTGCACTTGCTGACCAAGTATTATTTCCCAGCAATTTCATGAATGTTCTCATGGCAAGCAGATGTGGTAGGTATTATCATCTCTATCTTCTGTATAGATAGGTTGCCCTTCAGAGAGGTCTAGTAACATATCCAAGAAAACATTAAAGATTTGAATGTTTATTTGATGATCCTTCTCTGTAAAGTTGCATTAAAGTGCAATTTTAAAAGTGACATTGATATAATTGCTTCAAATATTAGTAGATCATGAGTTAGCATTCATGTTTCACTGACATACTTAAGGCAATGAGTGTATTTAATTTCCATTTGGGAGAAAAGGAAGGATGTTAGCCAATGTGGTAGATAAAAATCTCTCTCTGGCAGTTTAACGTGTTTTCCCTTGTGGGTGTGGAGCACAAGGGAGTGAACCACGGTGCAGATGAACTTTCTGGTGCTCTTTGGGCTACAGGGTGTGGGTTAATTTAGCTGAGAGGGAGTAACAGCAATAGTTGAGATCTTGTTCCAAACTTAAAGTTGAGAAATGAATAAACACTATCTTTTAATCACTACTTTTAGGTGTTAGACCCATCCAATTTAGGAAATCAGACTGTTAAGTCTAGATGCCTATAAATATCCATTCCCTGTGAGTTTCCATGTCTCTCTCCTCCATGTCGGCTTTTACTAGTGAAGTGAAAGATGTTTCTGATATCTTTTCTTAAATTTGTCTTAATATTGACAAGCATTTTTGGTTGTGAACAATCTTTTCTTACCTACATGATGTATCTAATTATTTCACACATTGTTAACATGCAAAAAACCATTATGTTTTCTATATTAAGACAATTGTATTATGCCACTGTCTCAGGGAATCATAATAATGATTAAGATGAGTTTTATTACATTGACATTTAGTGGAGGGCAGAACCTGGGTTTACTCTAAAAAGAGTCAGTTTGGAAGTCCAGTTGGCTCAGAAGTCAGGGTAGGCTGCTGGGAAGAGCTTAGGCATTGGAAGTAGGCTGTCAATTCAGGATCTGCTTCTGCAGCTTACCATCAGTACTTTCCTGCACAAATTACTTTCCTTTTGGAACCTAATTTGTCTTTGCCTTAAGAGGATTAGAAATGTGTGACATGTATGTGAAGGACCTGGGACAATACATTCTACCTGTTATTTATAATAATAGTAAACATAGTGCAGAAATTCTTGAAGTGTGATCCCAGACCAGCAGCATTGGCATTATGTGTTGAAAAAGAGAGTAAATTCGTGGGGTTTAACCCAGACCTACTGAATCAGAAACACTGGGGATGGAACCCTGACATATGTCTTTTGATAAGCCCTATTGGTGATTCTGGGGCCTGCTGAAATTTGAGAGCTATTGGTAAAATGGTTAAGTCTAGAGACCTCATCTAGAAAATTGGGTAATAAATACCTCTCCTTCCTAGATGTTTTAGTCAGTTTTTGTGACACTGTGACCAAAATGCCTGACAACATTAGAGGAGGAAAAGTTTATTTGGGGTTCACACTTTCAGAGGTCTCAGTTCATAGATGGCTGATTTCATTCCTCTGGGCCCAAGGTGAGGTTGCACATCAGGGAGGGAGAAAGGGCAAGGTGGAAGGTAGCAACTCTCCTTAAGGCAGAGCCAGGAAGCAGAGAGATGGAAAGAGAGAAAGGCTGCAGGAAGAACATCCAGGGCATGTCCCCAATGATCCATTTCCTCTAGGCATGCCCTACCTGCCTATAGTTACCACCCAGTTAGTCCATCAAACTAGAATGGACCAATTAGGTTATAGTTCTCATGATCTTTACTTTACCTCTGGACATTACTGCATTAACACAGGAGTTTTGGGGGACATATCTAAACTGTAATAACATTTTAGTTGTTAAGAGCTTGTAACAGTGTTTAACACTTGATTTATGTACTAAACATCAGTATTTAGATCTGAGAACCAGATAGTTTGTATGCTAGAAAGACTGAGTGAAATATTCTTAGGTAGGTAAAATATAATAGTTGCTAGGTGCATATACTTGTGACTCAGACAACTTGTTTTCAAACCCCAGCTATGCCACATAGAAGTCATTGGTTTTGGGAAAATTAATGGCTCTGTGTTCTTATCTGTAAAATGGGGATTGTAATAGCACCTATCTCAAGTAGTCATGGTGGCACTATATCATAGTTAATGGGTTTCATGGTTTAAGTATGAAATGTCCCCAAAAGCTCATGTGTGAGACACTGCAAGAAAGTTTAGAAGTGAACAATTGGGTTATGAGAGCCTTAACCTCATCAGTGCAATAGTCCATGGATAGAGATTAACTGGGTGGTAACTGCAGGCATGATGGTTGTGATTGGAGGAGGTGGGTTGACAGGGGCTTTCCCTTGAGTTTATATTTTGTCCCTGGTGGGGGAAACTCTATTTCTTTGCCTCTTGGTCCCATGTCCTGAGCTGCTTTCCTCCTCTACACCTTTACACCATAATGTTCTGCCTCTTCTTGGGCCCAAAGCAAGGTAGTCACCCACCTGTGAACTGAGACCTTTGAAAGTGTGAACTCAAATAAAATTTTCCCCCCTCTAAAATTGTTCTTGTCAGGTACTTTGGTCACAGTGGTGACAAAGCTGACTGAAACCGTGGGTGTTCACAAAGATAATCTTCTCAAGCAAGCTTTGACTGGGCTCCACTGAGCCCTTCACTCAATTAGGCTGACCCAGGTCTTCCATCCCCATCCTAATAGAGTCCAGATTCAGCAAGACACTGGATGTCTGATCTCCTTCAACATCTGATAAGATTCTCTCTTTCTTTTTAATGATGCTGGGGATTGAACCTGAGGTCCTTGCACATGCCTGTCTCCATCAAGCATTCTGTCCTCTTATCCTGCTATTTCCTCTTTGGAATCCCCCCCGGAACCCCCAACTTTTTTTTTAACTAGATTAGGAGTAGATCCCAATCTTCCCATACTGCTGCAAATTCTCTAGCGTAATTACTTATACCTGCTACAATAGTCCTGAATAACCCCTTTAACAGTGTCAGAGTAATTCTTCTTTAACACTATCCTGGATGAAACTATCAGTTGTTTAGAATTATTCTTCAAGTGGCAGTCATCTAATGGAATGACACATACTCATATATGTCTTATAATTATCATGGATAATTATCCCATCGTATATTCCTTCTTACTCATGGAACTTAAATATAATTCTGTAATTTCCTTTTTTTGCTTTAAGATCACAAAATATCCTAGGACTTTGACTTTCAATGAGACCAATGTGTATTTTCTTTGATGCTTCATGTTAAAAACAGTGCCAGTATCCCTGTGCCTCAGAAATAGGTGTAACCAACAGCTACTGCCCTATATGAGAGGGTTACTGCCTTATATGGAAGGGTTACTGCCTCTGCACACCTCTTGATAAGGACAGTCTGCAATGACATTGATGTGGTTGTATTTAGTGCCATGCTATACCCAGGTTCATATTCTCAGGTGATGCTTTGTTGTTCTTGAAGACTGAGATCCCTTAGGTGGACTGGAAAACAGTTCATCAAAGACTCTGAAAGGAAAGTGAGCATGATTAACAGAACTGCTTTTGCTAGTCTCTACTACCTTCTTTCAGCAGATGTAAAGCTTTATTCTCCATATTCCTTTTTAGTGTAGCCGCCTGGCTCTAAGCCGTCTTTGTTTCTACCCAGATGCCAGCTTCTAGTTAACTATTCTTTTTTTAAGCTACCAACCATCTGGAGGAAAACTGATTGGGGCCAGGGTCATTTTTGTACCTTTTAAAATTGCTGTGTAGGTAAAAGGATTTGTCAAACCAATGAATGACCCTTCTCAGATCTCAAAGGCACTTCTGATTGGCAAAGGACTCCTTCCTGGAGAAGCTGAGTCAAGCAGAGGTAGCAATACAGGCAAAGGGGAGCTTACTCAAGCTACAAAATGGGCTAAGAAATATAGATCTGCCCAATTATAATTCAAACAAACACAAGTGAGAAACTGTAGTGGTTGAGGCACTCTAGGCCCAGCAGCTGGGCTTTGCATGCATGCATAATTAAGCTTTAGGCAGCTGCAGGCTTCCACAGTGCAACAGGGCGGCAGGACATCATAATACACAGTAGGTTGCATATCAATGGAACTCTTTTTAAATTCACATGAAGCCTAAGATAAAAAGACATCAGCAAAAATTAAACAGCATTCAAAATGTCAGTGAATTGTGATATAGGCCACTAGGAAAACAATAGAAACCGACCTGCTTTCCCCATATTGTTCTGTTTCCTTTGCACAAATAGATGAGAGCAACAGTGCTGACTTTGTTTTAAAATATACACACTCATTAGATCAAAGGGATCAATGCGCATTTAAGCAACTTTCGAGGCATCACAGGAAGAGCAGAGCAAAAGAGTCTGCTTTATGTTGAAAGGCAGCAGAGAAAAAATCACACACAAGCATTGGGGTATTGTGATATGCAGATGGTTAGCTTTCAGGAGAATTAAATATTCATGGAAGATAAAAATCTCTCCCATTGTATTTTGAATGTATATGAGGCACAATACCCTCTGTGTCTACATAACAGACAGACCCTGTTCTCCAGGATGCACAGTTCTGAGCACAAAAACGGCTCAAATCACATCCCGTGATGTTACCCTTGCCCAGGCCAAACAGGCCCTTACACAGTTGGGCTGCCTGATGACATCACCCAGAGAACTTTTATGTCCTTGGATGCACAAGTCTATGGCAAAAAACCCTCAGCTGGGTTTTGTTCACTAATTGCTTCAAGCCTTCATTAAGTTCAGGGCCACAGGAAGTCTTTCAGGGACCAGGAAGGTACTTGGAGGCCTCTAAGGTCCCTGGGCACACAGTACAGTTGAATTTGCTTCTCCTGCTCACCAGGTGCAGCCCTGTACTCTTCCTGTTATCCGTTGTTTCATTGGATACCTTTGTTTGACAGGGAATCAAAGGGGTTTCTCAGGGGCCTTTAATCTGATTAACCACACAGGGGTGACAAGGAGAAGGTTGGAGATGCCCCAGGACAAGGATGCATTGTTGCTCAGGACTGGGTTTGTCCTCTCTCAAACTCCACACCCACTTCTGCCTGTTTTCTCCCAGCTTCCCCTCTCTCCCCACCCCATGTGCCAATTCAGACAGAAAACAGGATTCAAACAGAAGCTTTTGTTGAGGAGGACTGATGAAAAAGATGTGTTTGCTCCTTATGGGCTGCAGTAATAAAGAATTTATTAGTCATAGATCAGCCTGATGAATGAAAACTAAACCTGCTTAAGGGAAGGCATTAAGAAGGTGGGGATAATAAGTATTCCCCAGGATTTCAATTTCATTCTGAATTCAGCTAATTTTAATCCGATTAGGAAACAGACTCTGCCCATTTCACTCTTTGGAGTTATCTACTCTTAAACTATGTTATTATCTTTGCTTCTTTCTTCCCATACTTTAAGACCAATTCCTCTGTGGAAGATGAGCAATGAAAGAACAATGAAGGCAGAATAGTCACAGTATTCTGTTGGCATTCAAGTATTCAAACCTTTGTATTTGCACAGAGATGGTGATTTGATTGGTTTCATTATATTGTCTTAGTTTGTTGCTTTATTTTGGGGGGGGTCACTGAGACTATCCTTAAATGAATTCCATCTTATCTCCAACTTAGACTTGAAAATATTTGTTTTCTAGGTGTTGTTTTGTGTCTGTATTTTAAATGCAAGCATAACTAACTGCTTATGTTACTGGACCCCAAAATATAAATAGGTAGGATATGCAGGAATCGTATCTAACTCCATTTCCCCCATTTTAATACTTTCAAAAATGAAAAAAGAAAGCTTTTCATTTTTGTTCTTTTAATATCCTTTGAAGAGTTGGTTTAGATAGGAATCAAAAAAAATTTTATTTCAGTGAATGAACAATGCAGTATGGTAGATGTAAGGATCAAACAAATGGCTGCAAACTGTCTCTTGCCCACATGTAAATAGCTGTTTTGCATGGAATTGGCACAGTGGGCCCAGGGGGCCAAGAAGCAAGATAGACAGTTAGGAGGGTATTTCCCTAGGGAAGGCGTCAGTAGGCTCCATCTCCCCCAGCTTTATTGATCTATGATTGACAAAGAAAAATCCTATATATTTAAGGTATGCAATGTGATGCTTTGATATATATGCAAACTGTGAAATTATCACCATAATCAAGCTAACAGCTCACCTGGCCCAGTTAGTTACCTTGGTTTATTTGTGGTGATAACACTTAAGATCTACTCTCACAGCAAATTTCACACACAGAATTTTTATAACCAATCATAGTCATGGTGTGGGGTGTCAGGTCTCCTAATCCCACTGGTTCTATAACTGAAAGTGTGTACTTTTACCAACACCTCCTTTCCTCCACCTCCCATCTTCTGTAACCACCAGTTCCTTCATGTTTGGCTTTTCAGAAAACTATCTGTAAACTAGATCATACAGTATTTGCCTCTCTGTCCCTGCCTTATTTCATTTAGCATAATATCTTTTAGATTCATCCAAGTTGTCTCAAATGGCAGAAGTTTCCCCTTTCTTAAAGCTGAATTAGTTTTCCATTGTGGTGTGTGTGTGTGGGTATAACATATATAATAACATATACATCACATTTTCTTTATCTCCTCATCTGTTGTAGGTCATTTAGGGTCTCTGTGAATGATGGTACAGTGAACATGGAGGTGCAAATAGCTCTTTGAGATAGTGATGTTATATCCTTTGGAAACAGACTCAGAAGCAGAATTGTTGGATCATACGGGAATTCTATTGTTATTTTTTCAAGGAAACTCCATACTGTCTTCCATAATGGTTGTCCTGATTTACATTCTCACCAACAGTGTGCCAGAGCTGCCTTCTCTCATCCTCACCAACACTTACTTTCTTTTTTTCTGCCTTTTGATGAGAGCAATTCTGATTAGAGTGAGGTCATATCTCACTGTGATTTTGATTTGCGTTTCTCTAACGATTAATGGTGCTGAGTATCTTTTCATACACTTATGGTCATTCGTATGTCTTCTGTTTGAGTCCACTGTCCAATATTTACTTGAGGCTTTTTGAGTTTTGTATGCTATTGATTTGTATGAGTTTCTTATTATTAGCTATGAACCCCTTATTGGATATATATAGCTGTAATTATTTCCTTTGCTGTGCAGAATCTTTTTCACTTGATGCAGGCTCACCTGTTTAATTTTGTTTCTGTTGCCTGGGCTTTTAAAGTCAAATTAAAAGTATCATTGCTAAGGCTAATGCCAAAGTGCTTTTCCCCTGTGTCTTCTTCTAGGACGTTTATGGTTCAGATATTACGTTTAGGTCTTCAATTCATTTTAAATTGATTTTGTGTGTGTGTGTGTGTGTATAATGTATGATATGGGCCTAATTTCATTCTTCTGCCTGTGGAGATCCACTTTTCCTGAAAAGACTTACTGAGAGATTATCTTCCTCTTCAATGGGTGGGCTTGGCACCTTTGTTGGAAGTTAGCTGGCCAGTAGGCTTGGGCATCTTTTGTGTGGGCTTAGGTTTATTTCTGGGCTCTCTAAGCTGTTCCATTGGTCTATGTGTTTATTTTTCCAATATTATACTGTTTTGATTCCTATAACTTTGTACCATAATTTAAAATTTAGAAGTCTGATGCCTCCAATTACATTTTCCTTGTCTCCTTGGGGCCGTCTATTTCCACACAAATTTCAGGACTGATTCTTCTACTTCTATGAAAAATGTCATTGGAATTTTGATAGGGAGCACATTGAATCTGTAGATTGCTTTAGGTAGTAGGGATGTTTTAACACTATTAATACTTCTAATCCATGAATATGAGATCTGTTTCCATTTATGTCTTCTTCAATTTCTTTCATTAATCTCATGAAATGTACAGATCTTTTACCTATCTTATTCATTCCTAAGTATTTATTTATGTTTTGATGTTATTTTAAATAGTACTATTATCTTAAGTTCTTTTTTGAATAGTTCATTGTCAGGGTGTAGAAATGCAATTGATTTTTTTTTAGTATTTTGGTTTTGTAGTCTGCAACTTTACTGAATTCATTTATCAGTTTCAACTGTGTGTTTATTTATTTTGGAAAACATCTGACAATACTTTTTGCTCATGATAAAATGTGAGTGGTCAGGGAAAAGGAACATTTTGGAAATTATATCTGCCACCATAATGTACTTACTTATTTTTGTAACATCTTTAGGGTTTTCTATATATAAGATCATATTGCCTGCAAAGAGAGACTATTTAAATTTTCCTTTCCAATTTGGATGTAGCCTATTTCTTTTTCTTGCCTAATAGAGAAATTTCTTGATTTCTTCCAAATACTACATATCCCTATTAGTTCATCAAACCACAGTCTACTTTTTGTTTTAACAAAAGGAAATAGTGATTATTTATACCTTTGCATTTGACCAGTTGTAATCAAAGCCCTCAAGTCTCCGGGGAAGGGAAGAAACCTTGCTTGAACTACAATCACACCATTTACAAGCTCGAAATACTGCCATTAATTTTAGCAGCACTTTGGGAAACAAAACAAAACAAATGGAAAAACCTCTCACCTTGCTCACTCCTGTCCTCCTTCCCAGCCCACACGTAGCTGTTTGATAGATCAGCTGTGTGATTTTTGGATCTTCCTTACAAGGATGTTTCAAAAGAGATAAGTGGCAGGAATCAATGCACATCATCTTAATTACCAAACACAATTTACTTTATTGTAAGCCATTTAGCTCCCAATGATTAAGACAAATGTGCGATCCTTGTGCTAAGGCTATGCCTATGTTTCCACATCAGGAAGAAACACAAGTTAGAGAATTCTAACATTCCCTTTCCTCTTGAAGATAGAGGAACTAGAAAGAGAATTGCCTCAGATGTGTAGACCCTACTTCTTTGTAAATATCCTGGTGTCTGCTGCGTTTCTTCTTCTCCTTCATTTGTGATTCTGTAACCCAGAGGTGGAGAGGGTATGGCCTGCAGAAGGTAGGGATTCTGCTTTGACATTTTTTGTAAGTGTTTTTCAAAATGTATACATTTTTAAATTAGGAAGTAAGACACCCTGATTGTAGAACAATACAAAATACAGATATCTGAAATACCCAGATACAGATATAGAAATCACAGTGTAAGAGTTCCTGAGCCTGTGTGGGTCTCTGGGGATTTGGTGAGTCAGACAGGAGCCCTAGGATGGTGTTGGGAGACTAGAGGTCTATATAAAGCATCCGGAGACCTAATCTCCCAGGGAGGTAATTTGGGGATATCCTGGCCATTTTCTGGGTAGTAGTGTTGCATTTGCATCTTCCACAACCTAAATTCTTGTTAATTGTATTCTAAATTTTTATACAATTTGCAACTTGTCGCCCACTGCCTTGACCCTCGGATCCACCTTGTCAGCCAGATGACTTCTGCATATACAGAGCTGATATCCTTGGTTCCCTACAAAACCCCTCAGTAACTCCCTGTCTCCTGTAGTAGAAAGGCAAACAAGCCGGGTCTTTGGTCTCCAGCCTCCCTCGTCGGCTTTCTTTTCAGTTAATGACACATTGAAGCCCCAACTAATGAGGATGCTCAGAGGTATCTCTGCTAGATCATGCTGTCCCTCCTGTCTGGAACACCGGTCTCCACCTTTCTTGCCAGGCAGCCTCCTGCTCATCCTGTAATGCTCGGTTTGACAACCACCCCGTCCTGGACCGCTCCTCTCTTCTTTTTTTTTTTTTTTTTTTTTTTTTTTTTTTTTTTTTTTTTTTTTTTTTTTAATTTTTTTACCTCTCCTCTCTTCTGCTTCTCCATAAGGCACAGGTACTGCTCTGTTTTCCTATAACTTTTTGTGCATCTCTCCGTGCACAAAAATCGTTACTGCGTGGATAGATGAAATTCCACCTGGAACATAGTTTAAGGACTTTGGTCCTGGCTGGGATGTTGCCTGGAAAAACAACGCTGGATGAATTCCCAGTTACTTCTACCTGCAAGAGGAAAGGACTGAATTGGAAAGATAAGTAAAGGAGGAGATGAAGGGGTTCAGGAAATATTAACCCGAAATACAGCACCACGGCCTGTTGAAGAAATCAGCAGAAGCAGGAAGGTCATTTTCACCTTCACTGTCTTTCTTCATTGAAGTAAGTTATAAAACCCAGGAAGGATTTTTCTGAACTTCCCCTGAAATAGATCATAAGGCCATCATGCAAGAAATAACCTCCCTATACCAGAAAGAAAGAATCATTCTTATTTCTGAAGACCAAAATCACGGAGCAGAACTGGGACAAACGGGATTAGTTCCCTCCAGTTCACTGTTAGGTCACCCTTTCTTTGCCTAATGCTTGTACATTTCCATGGCTTTCTACTCTTCCTCCCACCTAACGTAAAAATGTGCACACGGAACAATTTCGGGCCTTTATTTCCTTATGAGACTTCTGTGTCACATAGAACTTACGAAGTATATTTGTACGTTTTTATCTTGTTACTGTCTTTTATAAAAGGGGCCTCAATCATGAATTTGGGGTAGGGGAGGAAAGGATGATTTTTCTCCCCTACAGAGTGCATAAGGGTGCTAATAAGACTGATCACTCAATAGAGGCATCAGAACTTTGCTCATAGAAAAAGGCCCTGGTCAGTTGTGGACTCTTGAAAGATTTGCTATGCTTATTCTGCAGAGTTGTTGAGGAAAAAATTGCTTTATTCTCTTCCATTTGAAGAAATGAGACAGAATTGCAACCAAGACATTACTATCAGTGCACTGTGTGTGTTTGAGTTTGTTCACACTTGACTCTAGAGCAGCAATCATTGGAGACTGCTAAGAAAAAAAATTTACATTTTTGTCAGGAGCCAATCTTCTTGTATTCTTTAGTCTTTAGTCTTCTACCAGGAAAACCTAATTTTTAGGTGAAATATTACATGCAAGTATGTCCATGAAAAATAGATTATTTTGACTATCTAATCTAAATATGTTCACTTAAACTTAATTCCATAGAGTTATAGGCTACAACAGAGGAAAGGGGCCTTGGAATCATCTAATTTGATCACCTGATTATACAAACAAACATGCCAAAATTAAGAGTATAAAATTCTGGAGCCGGACTACCTGGTCTGATCTTCTTGCACAAAGTTGCTGTGTGACCATGGGATTAAGTAGGTAAATAAATGCAATTGATAATGTTTGCTGTTACAGTTGTGTTCTACCTTTCATGGGTAATGAACCAAGACTAAAATACAGATTCCAATTCTTATCCAAGATTATTTTAGCAGCTTCTCATTTTCTTAATTCACCCAATTTCCCAGCATCTACTATAAAATTTTAGAGGAGTGGTTAAAACACATTTCCCCTTCTCTATCAGGACTTCTCCATCAGGGGGCCATGGATACAGTGCCATTTACACTTCACTGTCTCTTTGCTCTATTTCTGCCCATCTCTCTCTTCAATTCAATGGATGCCAGCACTACAGAGGTGCCCTAGGCTAGTAGAACCCTCACAGAGTACGATCACTTCACAGAAACATGAAAGTTTACATTCTTAACGTTATACACCTGGGAAGTGATGTTGGCCAAATTCTATTGTATTGTGTGCAGGTATGAATATGAAGCACCAAATCCCATCATTATATACAACTCTAATGTATCAATGAAAATGTGGGGGAAAATAGATTATACACAGAAGGACGCTGAGAATTGGCCTTCAGCACTGACCCACAGACTTTGGGATTGGCCTCCCACAGTGCCTTGAGCCAAGGCTCTCCCCCTGCTCTGCACACCTGGACAGCCCAGCTGACACCCCAGCCCTTGCTGACATCCCTCCATTAGACAAGCAGGACTGGCCCTCCAAACCAGTCCCACTGCAGTGTTCATGGCTGTCAGGGTCAGGAACCAGAGTGAAATATATCAAATCTGGGATATTTGTCACCAGCCTCTGATTACAGTCAATCCTAGTGACCACATACAACTTTTTGAATGTGCTTTCTGGGTGATCTGGACAATTTTATTTATCCTTGTTGCCCTGGCATAATTTAAGTAGGGTGTCCTTTCACTTAGAGGAGTGCCACTCAAGGTCACACACCCTCCTCAATCATGCATCTTCTGTGATTTATGATTTTGGTTTTTGAAAGAGAGAGAGGGACAGTGAGAGAGAAAGAAAGAGAGGATCAATTTTATTTAGTTTCTCATGTGCTTTTCATGGCTCTGACATTTCATTGTGTACATGGTGCTGGGGCTCAAACCTGCATCTTCGCGCATGCCAAGAGAGTGCTGCTGAGCCACCACTGCAGCCCAATTTATACTTTTTATACCTTTACCAGTTGACATTTTCAGCACCATCTCCCTTCCTAATCTCTTTTCTTCCCCTTGCCCACTCCCTCCTCTGCCCAGTGGTGCCCATTCCGCTGTGAATGACCTTCCCACCCTCTCAGCCTTCCTGGCAAGGTGCTTCTCTGATGCACATGCTACCAGGAAGACCAGGCTGAGATCTGCTCATCCCTTGTTAGCAAACTGCTGCCCTCTAAAAACTTAGACCTTGTTGCCAGTGGATCTCAGTAGTTCACCCGTACCAGTCCCTCCTGGAGTGAGGACGGAGGAGGGGGAACTTGTTCACTTTTAGAAGTTTTTGGCCTCTGTTAGTTATGTGAAACCTGAGTGGTAAAGAATCTGACTTTGCCTTTGCTCGGTTTCTGGGAGTCGTGTCACAGCTGGTGAGAATGTCTTTGTTTGGGGAGGAGGCTAACCACACCAGGCTGGGACCAGGCTCACTCACTCAGTATAGGGTCAGGAGAGACCTACGTAGAGCAGGAGGGATTTGGATCACGTGATATGGCTAGCCTGAGACTGAGATCAACCACCTGCGCAATGGGTCCATCCTTCAATCAGTCAAGCCTGCATAATGTATCCCTAATAAAAGTGCTGGGCACTTTAGCATTGATGAGTTTTTCTGGCTCTGCCGGTTGCCAATACTCTGGGCTTATTGCCACACCTGGTGTCCTGATTCCTCAAGGAGACAACAGAAGCTTCCTGTTCAGGATCCTCCAACCCCCTGCCCTATGTGGCTTTTCCTGGGCTGATGTTTGCTGTATATCCTTTCCCTGTAACCATGAGTATAATAGCTTTCAGTGGCTTTCAAAGCCCTTCCAGTGAGTTACTGAAACTGAGGGCTGTTCTGGGAATCCCCTGAACTGGCAGCTGGTGTCAGAAGTGAGGGCTGTCTTGGAAGGAGTCCATGACTCTAACTTGCCCAGCTTAGCTAACTCCAGACGGAGGTCACCTTTATATCTTTCCATTTTCCTGAGAATGGGACAGGTTCCAGTTACCTCTCTCTGAAGGCTTCTGGCTGCTTTCCCAGGCAGAGCTGCCAGGGAGGGATGCTGAATCCTCCAGCGGCAACATAATGTCTTATTCTTTGGTCAACAAAGTCTGTGTCTCCTTTCTTAGGTCCATGACCTTGCTTCTGTGCCTAGATAGTAAAAACGTACGACTACTTTCACAGTTGGCACTAGAATTTTTTTCAAGGTACTTAGGAAATACCTTAATAAACTGGATGTGAGAGGAAGAAGATGATTTGTACAATATGAGAAACATAATTAATTAGTTTTACTTTTTAAAGGCAAGGGATAGCCAGGTGTGGTGGTGCACACCTGTAATCCCAGTGACTTGGGAGGCTGAAGCAGGAGGATCAAAGATTGGAGTCAGTCTCAGCAACTTAGCAAGACACTGTCTCAAAGTAAAAAATAAAAAAGACTGAGGATGTGACTTAGTGGTAGATGCTCTGGGTTTAATTCCTGGTACTGTGGCAGTACAGCAAGAAGAGTTGATGAGTGAAGATGAGAAAGAAAGAGGGGTAGTGGCCCTCAGAAGGAGGAGGTGCCAGGATCCATGAAAGCAGTACCAGTGGAGGTCCTTAGGGCCCTGTGAATCCTGATGCCCAGGCTCCCACTGGAGTCTTTCTGCCTTGCACTGTTTTTAGAAGTTCACTACTATTTTGTAAGAGGGAGCCTGGGCCTCTCAACCAACAGATGGGAGCAGCCTTGGGAAGCAGAAGCCCTGGAGTCAGCAGAGGACTCAAGACCAAACTGTCCTGCAGTTTGCAGAAGACTCAGAGAGAATGTTGGATACCAGACAATGGACTTCGAAGCGTTAAGGTGATTGCACCTTAGCTGTCCAGGATGGAGATGCCAGCTATTTGGTTGTATAGCTCATTTTCTATCTCACAGTCTCAGAACACCGACTGCGTGTTCAGCCTCGTGTTAAGTGGTTTGCTCACACTGAATCTTCCCTACCCCAGTGGAGTGGGCACTGTTACCTGCACTTTATGGTAGAGGAACTCAACATGCAAATTCACAGCTGGTTGGCAGTAGGTTGATTTTAGCTCCTGCTTAACACGTTCCATGGGTTCCTAGCTGCTTACATGTTACATCTGTTACTTAGATGCCCCCTGAGACTCTGTGGGATATGATCTAGCTGGCTTCTCTGCCCGACTGATAACCCTTAGACTGCTTCCTCTAGCCTATTGGACACTAGGGTTTAGAGAAATCATCTCTGGATCCTAGAGCTATTGCTTCCACCTCCTGGTCTACCCTTCCCCTCCCACTTGGTCTGGATGACCTCAACTGTTCTGTCCCCCAGATGCCATCTCCCTACATGTCACACACACTCACCTGCAGCCACAGTGTTTTGTGCCTCAGTCCAGTCACCATCAGGTACTGAGAGGCCACTGAGGACTCGTGGTGGGATGGACAGAGAACATACTCTGTAACAGCCCCAATAAGTTACATTCAAGTTAGCAAAATATTGATTACAAAGGTTGATAAGATGGTGAGAGGAAGGCAGCTTTTGATTTTTCCTTGTGGAGCTGCTAGGAAATTAGAGGAGAAAACTAGACTTTGGTGATATGAATGTGCAGGGAATGAAAGCTGTAGAGGTGATGGGCAAAGGTCTGGAGTTGGGCAGTGGACCTCAGAGTCTGCTTTTACCCATCCACACGAGATAAGGTCTCTCAACAACCTTTCCTCACCTACCCGCTCATCTCTCTTTTTCTCCTCTTATCATTTGATTTCTAACACTTTCAATCTACTTGGATTTTTAGATTCCTAACCTGAAGCATTAGTGGTTATGGGAAACAGACTCATGACCCCCAGATATGTCCACACCCCAATCTCTGGAAATAGTAGATACATGGTAAGGACAGTTAAGCTGCCAATCTGCTGACCCTAGTACAAGGTTACCATCCGGGTTCTCCTAGGGGCTTAATGCAATCACAGGGTCCTCAGAGTAGAAGAATGAGGGAGAAAAAGTCAGAGCCAGAGGGTGATGTGACTGTGGAAGGAGACTTAGAGTGGTGCAGCCTTGTGTCATGTAAGCTGCTCAGTGTGTGGGAATTTGTCATAGCAGCAATAGTAACCTGATACTGTGCTGACTACAGAAATGTCTGTGGAAAATTCCTCTTTGTGGGCCTAATGTTTAGGAGCCCAGGATCTGGGGCTGCTGGTTTCAATCCTTGGCTCTTGAGATTTTGATTAAACTCTCATAACACTATTTTGAAAACTGAATTAATATATCTAATATGTTTAAAATGGTTCTACTAAGACTCCTATAAATTATTGATATTATTTGTATATTCCTCTGCTCATTATGCCACCCTAGCCAGGATCCTTTATAATCTGCAAATAGTACTGGTATTTAATAAACATTTACTTCATGCAGATACATAGAAACATTTAAAACTCAATATCCTAATTAGGAGGTCTGGGCTTGAATGCTAGCTTTGTTCAAAACTTTTGGCATTGGTGCATTGGAAGAGCTCTATTTGAGACCTGGAAAAAAAACATTTTAAAGCTAAGCACATAGAAAAAGCTAAACATGCACAAGAAAGAGGTGCAATTACATCAGGTGGAACATGGCATTTCACACAATTAGCTGATTGCCAGTAAGTAGACAGGTTTTGATTTTCCAAGTTGAGTTGGTAGGAAGGTAGTGCTAGAAAACTGGGGTATGTATTCTTTAGCCATTTCATAAAGTATGGTAAGGCGAAGAGTTTGTTTAAAAATGTATTGCAAGATTTGGGTGGGTCAGACTGAGTTTGTTTAGAAGCTCATTTGACAAAAAACAAAAAAGCAAAAACTTTTTTTCAGGTCAAATGTGTAGCTTTTCAATATTTCTATCTACCGATGCAAATGCATCGGTAGATAGAATGGTTTTAGACTTTATTTGCAAGTCCAGCTGACCGTTTCCAATGCAAATCAGGGTATTCGTACTTGCAAAGGCACCCACCTGTTTTCCGAGGATGACAGACTAGAAGGCTACAGAGTTCTAATGTGCATTTGTATTTGAATTATCTTTTCCCTGCTCTCACCTTCCGACAGCCTTTCTTTTAAAAATTCTCTTTAAAACACTGTAAGTAATCTAAGCTGAAATACCTGTTTCTGCTTTGCCTACTCTGATCTCTCCCACTTCTCCCAGCTTCAACTGCATCTGTTAATGGCAGTCTAGGTACTCCATGATTTCTCATACCTGCACATCCTTCCTATTCCCACTGCCCTGCTTCCTCGTTCCAGCCTCAGTTCTAGAACATGTCTAGAGCATGACCATAGCGTCCTAACTCTGTTGGGCAACACTTCAATGCATTTTGCTGGCTGCTCAACTAAATATAAATCCCTGGACCCAACGTTCAATATCATTGTCCATTCCCAATGTATATCTGAGATTGCTTCTTCAACCACTCGGTGACCACTTGGACTCATGTATCTTTCTCTTTCCAAAATGGCTTTCTCAGTTTCCCTTTTGCCTTTTGAAGTCTACTTACTATATAACCAAATTTCTTCCTTCCTTTCTTTCTTTCTTTCTTTCTTTCTTTCTTTCTTTCTTTTTAAAGAGAGGAGAGTGAGAGAGAGAGAGAGAGACAGAGAGAATCAATTTTTATTGAGTTTTTTCACATGGCTTTCATTGCTCTGACACTTATTTATGTACGTGGGTGCTGGGGTTTGAACCCGTGTACTTGCGAATGCTGGGCAAGCGCCCTATATAACAAAATTTCAAATATGTCTTGCTCATCCCTGATTACCTCTATGCATATTTATTATATAATTTGGGTGGATTTTTATTTTATACCTATGTAATTGCATTTCCCCCAGTGTGCTTATTTTTTTTTAAGAGAGAGAGAGAAAATCAACTTTAGTTTTTCATCTGGTTTTTGTTTCTCCACACTTAATTGTGTTTGTGGTGCTGGGGTTTGGACCTGGGTCCCTGTGCATGTTAGGCAAGTACTCCAACTGCTGAGACAACACTCCAGCTCCCCTGATGTATATTTTTGAAGGACAGGGTCTATACACATCCCAAATCTATGAATATCTCCTGCATATGACACATTGCTTTGAAAATGACAGTAATCTAAAGGTATTTTATAAATTAAGATCAATAATATGTGAGGGTACTATTTTCCTTCTTTTTTAAAGAATACATATTCTAACATGGAAGTCTGAAAAATGGGTAAGTATGACATGTTCTGATATCCCTGAGCTGTATTCTGCATCATGGGTGGAAGAAGCCTGTAGGTGAACGGATGTCCTCAGCATCCATTCACACACACACAACCCATCTAATTATTGGGACCTGAAATGAAATGCATGATTTTATTTATGTAGAGGGATCAAAGTAAAAGTGTCCAACTAAGTAGTTTAAGATTGCCCTATCCAATCCTTATCTAAGTAACAAATGAATCCAAAACTTAGTGCCTTAAAAAACAATAAACATTTATTATTTCACATAGATTCTGTGGGTCTAGAATCTGGGAGTGGTTTAGCTGGATGATTTTGGCTCAAGTCTCTCATGAGATGCAGTTGAGGTGGTAGTTGTGGTTGCAGGCATGGGAAGACTTAATTAGAGCTGGTTATGAGCTGGGGCTTTGTTTTCTCACCACACAGTCTTCTCTCCTGGGTACCTGTAAGCATCCACTGGCATGGTAGCTGGCTTCTCCCAGAATGGGTGATCCAAGGGAAATAATGGGAGAGGGTGAGGAGAGGAAAGGAGGGGACAGAGAGAGAAAAGGGTAGGGGTGGAGGGAGTATGAGAAGGAGGTGTCAATACCTTTTATGATTTGGCATTGGAATATACACACACCATCATATTATATCCTTTTAGGTACATAGTCAGTCCTAATCAAAGCGGGCAGAATCTTCAGAAAGAATGAATATTAGGAGGTCAGCATTATTGGGAACCATCTTGGAGGCTGGCTACCATACCTTAGCAATTGTTGTGCAGTTATGTTTTTGAGACCGCTGCAGAAAGAGAGATTTGTTGTCTTCCCTTTACTTTCACAGAGTGTGGTAAGACCTAAGCAGATAATTCCCAGAGATGGGCATACAGGCTTATCTGGGAAGCAGCCTTGTTTTCTTTCCCCCATATCAGAGGTGCATATTTAGGGGAACCTTGACTCCTGGGCCTCCTAGGCACCTTTCAAACAATACAGCAGCCTCCCACTAAGTTCACAGCCATCATTGCGTTTTGGACAATAATTTGATGGAACATTGTAGAATAAGTCCTGATGCTGCCAGAATGTCCCAAGTACTTTAGACGTTTTTATAGGGCTGATTTCTTCTGAATGCAAGGTATTTCTCTTGCTCTCTTTGGAAACAAATTCTTTTAATAAGGCCCTGGATTGGCTTCAGTTATTTACTCTGCAGTGTCTGAGCTGCAAGTTGATGATTAGATACATTCCATTTCAGTGACACACACATTTGAAAGGATTCATGCTTCTAAACATAAAAAGATAAAGTTTTTTTTTCTTTCATAACATCTGGAGTCTGATGAATAATTACTATAATTAAACAAGAGGCCATTGTATATTGGGGATTTTTTGAGCTTCAGATGCCTCTCTGTGTGCAAGATTCATGTTGCTCACTCTTTGTTCTAAAGCATTCTAGTGTGGAGCGCTCACAATCCACCCAGGCGCCTTACTGGCTGGCATTAAAAGTAGGTCATCAAGGCCTAATCTGTATCCTGCCTTATTCTGCTTCTCCAAAACCCCTTATAAGTAAACCAACTGCTGCCTCCAGGATTCCACACCCTGACTTCCCATACCTCAGGGCATGGAGGGGCAGAGAGGGGACTGGTGTCTTGCAGAGGTATTAGCTCCTCTCCTCCTTCCCTTCACTATTATTGATTTACTGATGCCATCCGGTGAGGTAATGTCATGTGGATGGGTATGAAGACAATTAGGGATGTAGTTGAGAAAGATCAATGTAGAATATGAAAATGAAACAACCAGCAGTAAGATTTATAGTGAAAGTGTGACACCTTATATTTTTAAGTTGCCAATTTCCCACTGAATTATTCTTGCCCTGTCACCCTGTTCCTTCCTTTGTTACTTCCCTTGGCATTAAAACATGTTCCATCTTTTGCAGAATCCTGGCAGTTCACTAGGCAAGCTGACCTTGGCACTGGATTTATAATCCAAGAACTTACATCTACCTGTGGACTTGATACCTAGCCTTGTGATAGAAACTATGGAAAGAAGTCTAATTACTTGGAGCCCAGGGAGAATCTGGAAATACCTGATATCTTCATGTCTCTTTGAGTTGGCCATTTGTTAAATTTCACTGGTATTTATTTATTTGATAGGTGAAAAAGTTACAGAAAATTATGGAGGCTTTTATGAAGAACTGACTTTTGCTTCCTAATATTCCTTAAATACCTTATGCATGCTAGATGCTCAATAAATTCTTACCAGTTGCTTGTAATAAATTCTGAATAGTTTATCATTTGGTATTTGCAGTTGACCTATTGAATTATGGCTCTGGTACCATAAACAACCAGAAGGGGGATAGTATTAAGTAAGGCAGGATCAAATTAAATTTTTATTTAAATTTTTTTAAAATTGTTTTTTTTTTAAAAAAAACTTTTTTTTAATGTGGTAAAATAAAATTCACTTCTTAAACTTTTTCAAACCTTTCAAACAATACAGCAGCTTTCCACTAAGTTCACAGCCACCATTGCATTTTGGACAATAATTTGATGGAACATTGTAAAATAAGTCCTGATGCTGCCAGAATGCCCCAAGTACTTTAGACGTTTTTATAGGGCTCATTTCTTCTGAATGCAAGGAATTTCTCTCACTCTCGTTGGAACAGAAAATCCAGCATCCTAACCCTTTTAAGTGTATAGCTTAATGGCATTAAGCACCTTTATAACGTTGTGTAGTGGCTGCCACCATCACCTCCATGACTTTTTTAACCTTGTAAAACAAAAACTCTGTGCCAATGAGAAAGTTGGTCTAGTAACATGAGTTAAATCCAGATAAGATGTAATGCTTTACAATCTAATACCTTTTTTAGAGTTATAATGGGAAGGGGAAGGGAGGGATAAGGGAGGGTAATTGGGGGGGCACTCCTGGGGATAATTGCAATATCCAGAATATATACACATTTTATACACATTTTATATTATTTTGTTAAAATCTTGTAAGGTTGTTCAAAAA
>PVKS010016774.1:0-43198 GCA_004027875.1 Aplodontia rufa
TTTTTAAGAGAGAGGGATGGTGAGACAGAAAGAGAGACATGAGAGAGGGAGAGGGAATCAATTTTATTTAGCTTTTCATATGGCTTTTGTTACTTGGACACTTGGTTGTGTATGTGGTGCTGGGGTTTGAAACCACATCCTCACGCCTGCCAAGCAAATGCCATAACCGCTGAGCCACTGCTCCAGCACCCAGCTTGACTAGTTTTCAATGTACAATTTAGTGATCTAATTATATTCACATTGTTGCATGACCATCACAACTGTCCATCCCCAGATCTTTTTCATTCTCCTCAAATGAAGTTCTGTATCCATTAACCATAACTCCCAAATCCCCCCTCCCTAACTACTGACACCATTATATTTCCTCTCTCTGTGAATTTGCCTACTCTAGATACCTCACAGGAGTGAAATCACATAGTATTTGCCCTTCGGTGACTACCTTATTTTCCTTAGCATAATGTCCTCAAGGTTCATCCAGGTGGTAGCATGTTAAGAGTTTCCTTTCTTTATAAGGTTGAATAATATTCCAGTATCTGTATTTACCACAATTTGCTTATCCGTTCATCCAGTGATGGGTATTTAGGTTGCTTCCAGCTTTTGGTATTGTGAATAATGTTGCTATGAACACAGGTGTACATATATTTGTTTGAGTCCCTGCTTTTCAATTCACTAGGAAGTGAAATTGCTGAATCATCTGGTCCTTCTCCTTCCTTCCCCTTCCCCTCCCCTCCTCCTCCCCCTCCTTCTCCTCCTCCTCCTTCTTCTTTTTTTTGTACTGGAGATTGAAACCAGGCGCGCTTTACCACTGAGCTACATCCCTAGCACCTTTTGAGACAGTCTTGCTGAGGTTGGTTTTGAACTTGTGATCATTCTGGCTTAGCCTATCGAGTCGCTGGGATTACAGGCAAACGCCACCATGCCCAAGTAGGCAATTCTGTGTGTAATTTTTTGAGAAGGTAAGATACCCTTTTTCACAGCAAGCTGAACCATTTCATATTCTCATCAGCAATACAAAAAGGTTCTAATTTCTCTTGACCTGTATTTCAATAGAATTGAGTGAAGGCATTTGTCAAACTTATTTAATCATACATTTAAGATTTGCATATTTCATGTGCAATGCAAATTTCATTTCCACAAGAAAACCAAAAGAAAAAAAAAGAATCACAAATAAATATTGAAGTGTAGTTAATGATATTGGTAAAGATAAAGCCAGGTGTTAGTTAAAAGCAGAGAAAACAGATTTTTATTCAGGAACTACTGACAGTAGAAGAAAAGCTGAGCTCCATTTCCATTTGTGTAGAGGTAACTGCGCACTTTAAAGGGAGAATGAGGGAGTAAAAAGGTGTGAGCAGGGGGTTCACATAGATACAGGGAAGTGAAAAGTTACAATGAATTGGTTAGTATAAATATAATTAAAACCAGCTGTTTCTGTTAGCTGCCAATATGGAAGTTAGGATTCCATACTCCCACATGGACTGGGAGACAGAGACCTAACCCTTTCTAATTACATCTCAAAGGAAGAGATCTCAGTCCTTCATACAGACATTCCTGTGTTGTAGGATATGTCTAGATACGTTTATCTATCATCTATTTATTTCTATCTATGAGAGGCAGGGAAAGGGTTTATAATTGTACGCTTTTATTTTTAAAGTAAATGTTCTAGGATAGGAACATGTTGGTTGGAGCAATGGTAAATTCTTTTACATCAATGTATTTACTTTGCAATGAATCAAAAAGTAAGGCGGACTGTTGGGTGCACAGACGGTTAAGCAGGAGATAAATTAAAGCAAGAGTCTGGTCACCCTCTCATTGGAATGTGAACTCCACGAAGGCAAGGGCTTTGCCGGCCAAGCACACAGGCGGTCAATAAATACTCATAGAACGAATGAACCCTAACTCGAAGAGCTCTTTGAATTGGTAACTGCAACCTAGCAGAACCTTGCGCCACTACTGACACGGGCGCAGTTGAACTGAGACGCAGGGAGCATGCGCAGGACCCGGCGGAGTCGCTCTGGCCGGCCAGCATCCTGGCTCTATGGTAGGTCCTCCCCGGGCGGCGGAAGCACTCTTGCCTTTCCGGAGTTACTCCCGCACCCGCGGGAATGCCGGAGCATGCGCAGGACTTCCCCGACTGGGATCGCTATGGCAGCGGCGTCGCGGTGGGCCGGGTCTCCGAGCTCCTTACTCGGCCCGGCCGCCTCCACGACTAACCCCGCCGCCGCCTCTCGGGCATGAGCGTGGTCTCCGGTTGCCGCCCGGCGCCCTACCTGCCGCCGCCGCCGCATCTCCCCTGTGGGTCGGCGCCAGGAACATGCCCCTGGCCGCCTACTGCTACGTGCGGGTCGTGGGCAGGGGCAGCTACGGGGAGGTGACGCTCGTGAAACACCGGCGAGAAGGCAGGCAGGTCCGCGAGGTTAGGGCCTGGCAAGGGGCGGGCAGGGCTGCGTGAGCCGAAGGCGCGGTCCAAGGAACTAGGCCCGGGGTGGTGTGAAAGGTCTCCTGTCGGACGGCGCCTCTTCAGGAGTTCGTCCCTTGAGTACTAAGAGGCCAGGCCCCCCATGATGTGCACCCAAACTTCCTCTACTTCACACCTCTCTCCCACCCCCAACAATTCCATGAGAGCAGGCAGGGAGCATGCAGTCCAACCAGCACCTGACAAGCCTTACCCCTTAATTCATTTAAAACTCAGTTCATCATCTTCCCGCCAAACCTTCCATCCCAGCCCCCATTTCCGTAGTATCACCAGCCGTGCAGTTGCCCATGCTGGATACACAAGAGTAATCGTTAATGTTCTCTTTATAACTCTGATTATATTTACACGTTACTAAGCCAACAGGCCTCTGCATCTCCACTAGTTCCACCCTAATCCAGGATACCATTCTTTCCTGACACCTACTTGGCTGTTCTGTAACCCATCTCTTATTATGCCCCCTTGATCTTTCTAAAACTTAATGCTATCACTTTTAGTTCTTTCCTTACAGTCACTCTTCTGTTTAAAGCACTGTCCCACCACCTCAAGGATAATGAACAGTTTCTTCAATGTGGTTTATTAGTAGAGTGACTAATAGAGTGTATTGTACAAGCTGGGACAATTTTGAAGCTGAAAGGACATACTGTTAATAGATCACTGACAACACTTACACCAGGCAAGCTGAGAGATGTTCCCCCTAACCATAGAGCCCACTCACCTCTTGGTCCTTGTCCCAGGTGCTGGTTGCTCTGCATGGAATACAAGCTCAGGCATAAGAAATTTTTTCAGGCAGCACTGCTGAGGGGATTTCATTGGATTTTTGAGCTGAGGACAGGCGATTAGGTATAATAATAGCTCCTTATTTTTTAATAGTAATTTACATTCACAAAACACTTAAAAAAAAAGACAGTGAGAGAGAGAGACTCAGTTTTATTTAGTTTTTCATGTGACTCATTGCTCTGACACCTTGTTGTGTATGTGATGCTGGGGTTTAAACCCTCATCCTCAGGCATGCCTAGCAAGCTTTGTAACCGATGAGCCACTGCTCCAGCCTCACTTTTTTTTTTTTTTTTTTTTTTAAGAGAGAGGGAAAGAGTGAGAGGAAGTATCAGTTTTGTTTATTTTTCCATTTGGCCTTTGTTTCTCCAACACTTAGTTGTGTATGTGGTGCTGGTTTTGAACTCAGGTCCTTGCGCATACCAGGCAAGCGCTCTAACTGCTGAGTCACTGCTCCAGCCCCCACAAAGCACATTTTTGTACGTGTTTATTGAAGAAATGTATGGTCTTCGAGAGAAGTAAATTAGATATTAAAATCTATTTAAAAGTGTGAATAATTTTGTATGTTGAGGATTAACCTTATTGGGCCATGGAGTATCTAATGTAATCCATAGACCCATTCTGTCAGCAGATGTCTATTCAAGCCATATTTTTATGCCCCTTTGTAGAAGGAACTTAGAGGTTAAGGAATCTAACAGATTTTATGATTGATCCAAGGATATGTTATTTTTACTCACTTTTTAGCCATTAGTGAATTTGTATCTTTTGTTTGTTTTGTCTTTTTTTGTTGTTGTTCTAGAGAGTGAACCAAGGGACACTTTATTATTGAGCTGCATCTCCAGTCCTTTTAATATATATATTTTTTGTTTGTTTTAATTTTGAGACAGCATCTCAACAAGTTGCATAGGGCCTTGCTAAGTTGCTAAAGCTGGTCTCGAATTTGCAGTCCTTTTGCCTCAGTCTCCCTAGTTGGTGGAATTACAGGTGTGTACCACCATGCCTACTGTTGTCTTCTTTTTTGAGATGGGGTCTCACTATGTTGTCCAAGCTGGCTTTGAATTCCTGGACTCAAACAATCCTCTCTTATTCTCCCAAAGTGTATGGGACTGCAGGCGTGGTTCAGTGAAATTATAAAATGCAGATGGAAGGATAATTTTTTTTTGTAGCCCTACATGGCCATAAGTCTGACTTATTAAAAGTATCATTAGTAATAGCAAAAATTTCCCCCAGTTTTATGCTTCCCTTGTCTCTGTGGTGCTGGGGATTGAATCTAGGATCAACTGCATGCTGGGAAAGTGCTCTATCAACTGAGCTACATCCCTAGAG
Organism: Aplodontia rufa; assembly: GCA_004027875.1. Classification (NCBI taxonomy): domain Eukaryota; kingdom Metazoa; phylum Chordata; class Mammalia; order Rodentia; family Aplodontiidae; genus Aplodontia; species Aplodontia rufa. Next base: position 4,574 of record PVKS010016774.1, read on the forward strand.
ATTTTATACTTCTCGAAAAACAAAATTAGTGGATTATCTGACAAGCTCCAGAAGGTTGGTTTTGAGGACATTCATGAAAGCTTTTAGATACTTTGGAACCTATAAAACTGTATGTTTACTTGCATATTGTAAAAATATGTGTTTTCTTTGCTAGTATGTCATCAAAAAACTGAACCTTCGAAATGCCTCCAGCCGAGAACGGCGAGCTGCTGAACAAGAAGCTCAGCTCTTGTCTCAGCTGAAGCACCCCAACATTGTCACCTACAAAGAGTCATGGGAGGGAGGAGATGGTCTGCTGTACATTGTCATGGGCTTCTGTGAAGGAGGTGATCTGTACCGGAAGCTCAAAGAGCAGAAAGGGCAACTTCTGCCTGAGAGTCAGGTGGTAGAATGGTTTGTACAGATTGCCATGGCTTTGCAGGTACTGTCTACACTCATAGCATTCCACTTGCTCCAAGGTGGCAGGAAGATGGCAGGTGTATTTTGGGAAAAGATTTCGCCAATTCTTACATGAAAAAACTTTTTTTTTTTAAAGAATCCATTTATGAAATGAACCCTGTGCCTCTTACTGTAACATTGGAATGTTTCTGAGTGAGTGATATGTATATTAGACACATATTTCATGTCTAATTATAGGGGAAACCAATTCTTTATTCATTGAATATTCATAATGAGGTCAAGCTTAAGGACTATGAGTCAACAAAGAGCAAAGAATGATATTTGTTATCTACAGGCCATCAGTGTCATGCTGAAAGATGGCTGGGCTAATTAATAGTCCTAAGCAGCAGGGGATTGGTCTTTCATCCTACTATGGCAGTGGGTAGAAATGCAAAAGTTTTTGTTTTAATATACGCATACCTAAAAGTGAGACTGTTTGCGAACTACCAGTCTGGAACTGGGCAGACTTGTCCAGAATTAATTGGCTTTGTTGTTTAAATTCTAAGATACTCTCTAAATATATATGATGTTGTAAAACTTGAAAATGTTATGCCCAGGGTTTCATGGGTCTGAGAGGAATGTGCATCTGACTTTGTGTAATTTCCTACCTTCAGTGGGAGTTTGTAGACATATTTTAAAACTGGATTCAGGTAATGGTATAATTGTTAAGGAAACAATTTTGGAAGGTACTGGGCCAGTTAATGCATAGATTTTTTTGTTTGTTCTTTTAGTTTGAAGGTTTTAAATTAGACCTTTTATTTAGAGATTATAAAACAGTAATGTTTTGGTAGATAGGTAATGAACGCTCTTTAATTCATGCAATTACCGATGGTATTTAAAAAGTCAGGAATAAAGAAGTAAATCAGTCTGCAAAATGAAATTTCATTTCTCTTCTCAGTATTTACATGAGAAACACATCCTTCATCGAGATCTGAAAACTCAAAATGTCTTTCTGACAAGAACAAACATTATCAAAGTGGGTGATCTTGGAATTGCCCGAGTGTTAGAAAACCACTGTGACATGGCAAGCACCCTCATTGGCACACCCTATTACATGAGCCCTGAATTATTCTCAAACAGACCTTACAACTATAAGGTAAGATTGGGCTGTGTTTGTGGCTTACCTTGTCTCAGGGATAATATGGAGAATATCAGAACCCATCAGATTAGTTAAATCAGAATTACCTATGTGTTGATTAGAGGAAAATGCCTTTTTTTTTTTTTTTAACAAGGAAAAGTTAAAATAAGTCTTTCAACATTTAATCACTCACTGTTTGCTTTTTTTTTTTTTTTCCTTTCTAGTCTGATGTTTGGGCTTTGGGATGCTGTGTGTATGAAATGGCCACCCTGAAGCATGCTTTCAATGCAAAAGACATGAATTCTTTAGTTTATCGGATTATTGAAGGAAAGGTAAAAAGCTAATCTAGAATTAATTGAGCAAAGTTTATATAATGCAGCTTTGTAGATAATTACTGGTAAAAATCACTGATAATTTGGTTAGTTGATGAATAATCATTGATACTGGGTGAGAAGTTAAGAAGGGTGACTGGGTATGTTGGGGCATGCCTGTGATTCTAGCTCCTTGGAGGCTGAGGTGGGAGGATCTCAATTTCAAGGCCAGCCTGGGCAACACGGCAAGATCTTGTCTCAATAAAAAAGGGCAGGGGATGTAGTTCAGTGGTAGAGCACCCTTGGATTCAGTCCCTAATACTAGAGGGTGATAATGTGGGTCCCTTCTTTGGGAAAGGTTGATGTTGAAAAGAAGGAATTGATTTTTTTTAAAAAAGTGGTACTGGAGCTTGAAACCAGGGACTTTCTACCACTGAGCTATATCCCCAGGTTCCTCAGCCTTTAAAAAAAATGTTGGTACCAGAAATCGAACCCAGGGGCACTTAACAACTGAGCCACAGTCCTAGCCTGTTTTTTGTTTTTTATTTTGAGGCAGGTTCTCACTAAGTTGCTTAGGGCCTTGCTAAGTTGCTGAGGCTGACTTTGAACGTAAGATCATGCTGCCTCAGCCTCCCAACCCTCTAGGATTACAGGTGTATGCCACTATGCCCAGCCCTATCCCTTTTAATTTTTTATTTCAAGATAAGGTCTCACTGAGTTGCCCAAGCTGACCTTGAACTTGCAATCCTCTTGCCTCAGCTTCCCAAGAAGCTGGAATATTAATATTTTGTGTGCACCACAAAATGTTAATTAGTAAAAGTAGCTTAATGGCTCAAAAGAACTTAGTTTTTCAAAACCTCTCTCTAGCCATAGGATGTGCTAGTGCTGTGAGAGGCTGTTGGCATCATCTCCTGAGTAGCTGCTGGCTGAATAAGACTCTTTACAGTGAGTCCACTCTGTTTGAACTTGTTCCATTCAAAATCATCACAGTCACTAATAACTGATTAGGAACTGCAGAAAGCATTTTCTATGAAATGGATGGGAGAATAACTTTTTGTTCTAATTTATTTATTTATTTTGTTACTGGGGATTAAACCCAGGGGTGCTTTTACCACTGAGCTACATCACCAACCCTGTTTATTTTTTATTTTGAGACAGGGTCTCGATATAACTTGCTGAGGCAGACCTTGAACTTGTGATCCTCCTGCTTTTTTAGCCTCTTGAGTTGCTGGGATGCACCATCACATCTGGCCAGAATACCTAACATTGTATGTTATTTCCATGAGGTTAGTTGTAGTGTTGGGGATCCACGTACCATTCCATTTTAAGGTTCCATATCACTGATTTTAGTATTATCCCAAGACTCATTTAATTTTTTAGTTCGAAAAATATCCAAAACAAACAAAAAAGAGACTTTCCTATAATTCCATTACTTAAAGAATCCAAAAGAAAGAAGTGAAATTCTCTGTTTCCACCCCCTAGAGATAATAATGAATGGCTAGCAATTTATTACAAGGCCTCCAGCTTTTCCCTGCCTTTAAACATACATGACTCTGTATGTATGTATACAGATACTTAAAAAAAAGGAACTGAAATGGAATCAGAGTATACCCAATGGTATACAACTTGCTTTTTTGAGTTAATGCATAAGGGACATGTTTTCTGGTCAGTACTTAGTCTTTTATTTTTTTTAGGCAGTTGCCTAGTATTCTATAAGAAGAATGTACCATAATTTATTCCACAAGTCAGCTATGGGGGTAAATTAAGTTGTTTTTATTTGTTGAACAGTATTGCATTGAACTTTCTGATATAGAAATCTTTAGAAACTCATGCTCTTTATTTCTGAAAACAAAGTTCTCAAAGGGGAGGGATGGTTTGAAGGAAATAATTTTATAATTAACAACTTGCTGTTGAAACCAGAATACCAGTACACTTTCAGCAGACTAATATGCTGGTTCTGTTCTGTTCGTTTCTTTTTATTTTATTTTTTTTTTTTGTGTTGCTGGGGGTTGAACCTAGGATCTCATGCATATCAGGCAAGCACTTTATCACTGAGCCATATCCCCAGCCCTATGCAGGTTATTTTCTCCTTCAGTGGATAAATGACTTTAATATTGGGAAAATTCTGCCATCTTTGTTTCATAAAATCATAGTTTTATTTGCAGTATTATTATTTTTTTTGTAGCTGCCACCAATGCCAAGAGTTTACAGCCCAGAGCTGGCAGAACTGATAAGAACAATGCTGAGCAAAAGGCCTGAAGAAAGACCCTCTGTGAGGAGCATCCTGAGGCAGCCTTATATAAAACGCCAAATATGTGCATTTTTGGAGGCCACAAAAGCGTAAGATACTTCCTTTGCAAATAGCTGAGCTAGATAGATGGAATAATAGAGGTTAGCTTCTGTAATTTCTATGTGCAAGAATTTATGGTGAGTGTTTTTTAAACATGAAGTAAAATTGCATCATTAGACTAAGTAGAGGGGGAGTTGGAGTGGTGGCTCAACAGTTATGGCGCTTGTCTCTCATGTGCAAGTATGCGAGTTCAGACCCCAGCACCACGTACGCAACAAAGTCTCAGCAGCAAAAGCCACATGAAAAACTAAATAAAACTGATTCTCTCTTTCTTTCTCACTGTCCCTCTTCCTCTTAAAAAACAAAAGACAAACAAACAAAAAAACAGAATAAGTTAGGCAAAATTTTACCCTCTGGGTTTTTTTTTTGCTGGTGCTTAATAAATGGATATAAGACAATTTTAAAAAGTACATATATATTTTATAAAACTTATGTGGTACAGGAGCCTCATAAGAAAATGGAGACCCAAAGGAATGGTAAAACCTAAATGCAAAATACTGGGTTGAACTGGAGAGACAATTATAGAAAAATGACCAGAGGCTAAAGGAAGATAAGAATTATTTTAACAAAGTCTATTTGTACAGCATTCTAAGCCTCAACTTTCCATTCTGAATAAGAACTCAGCTTTACTTCAGATATAGGAAGGACATCAGGAAGAAAAAGGAGGATCAGTGCACTCTTTTTCCTTTTGCTGTTTTTTAACTGCTGTTCATTCAAAATAGCTTTCTGCCAAAAGTGGCATATTTTGGGATAGCTTATTCTGGCACCTTTGAAATACATGTAGAAATTTGTTTAATTGCTAAAATCAGAAATCTAGTGAACTATTTAGAATACTACTATAGTATTATTTACTATGCAAGAGAATAGTTGTATACATATAAAAATAGTGCTTAGGTTTCTGAGAGTGTTCATCAGAGTTGTCCTTTTTTTCGGGTGGTACTGGACCACTTTACCACTGAGCTACATCCTGAGCCCTTTTTATTTTTATTTTGAGTCAATGTCTTTAGCTCAAAATTATGCTCTTGATCTCTGTGTTCCACTCCGATCTCCAAGTTCCAATCATAGAGATCATGTCCTGATATACATGCTTTCCTTAAATTCTCCAGAGGTTTATTCCAGTTGTAGAAGCAAATACTAAAACAGCTGGGGTATGATATTATTCCTTTATACCTTTATTCTGCAAGCCAGGAAATGTATACCAATCATTTTTACTCTCACGTTTGGCAAAACAGTTATGAAACTTACCTTGTTATTTCTGAATGTGAGACACTTTCTTGTAAAATTTTTATTTTGGAATAATTTTGTATTTACAGGGAAATTGCAAAGATAATTTGGAGAGTTCCTGTGTATGCCTCATCTAGTTTCTTCTGTCGTTTACACCTTCTGTTATCATAGTACATTTGTAAAAAGTAAGAAACCAGCCAACAGCGGTACATTACTGTTGACCAATCTCCAGGCTTTATTTGGCTTTTACTAGTTTTTCTTCTAATGTCCTTTTTCTGTTCCAGGATTCATTTCCATGATACCATGGTACATTTGATTCTCACATCTCCTTTGTCTCCTTTGGTCAGTGATACTTTTTCACTTCCTTTGTTTTTGTTTTTGTTTTGTTTTTTGTTTTTAAAGAGAGATGGACAGGGAGAGAGAAAGAAAGAGAGAATTAATTTTATTAGTTTTTCATACGACTTTCATTACTCCGACACTTTGTGGTGTGTGTGGTGCTGGGATTCAAACCCGGGTCCTCGTGCATGCCAGGCAAGTGGCGAAACTGCTGAGCCACCAGTCCAGCCCCACTTTGTTTTTTATGACCTTGATTATTTTGAAGACTACTGGTCAGGTGTTTTGTAAAATGTTTTCTAGATTTTTTTGTAAAATGTTTTCTATAAATGGTGCTTAAGGAACTGTAATGTATACATATTTTTATATATACATAAAACCCCTTAATCGTCACCATATTGATAATAACTCTTCTTTTTTTCTTTATAAAGAAAAACCTCCAAAAATAACATTAAAAATGGTGACTCTAAATCCAAGCCTGCTTCCACTGTGGTTTCCAGAAAGGCAGAATCAAATCGTGACATGATCTACCAGCAACCACATTCTGCTGAGGGGTTCAAGACATATGTAATGGTATGTTTCTTTTTAAAGAATAATATTTTAGAAACTTTATTTTAAAAATACATTATGGGCTAGAGCGGTAGCTCAGTGGTTTTGGTGCTTTCCTGGCAAGCGCAAGGACCTGGGTTCAAACCCCGGCACCACGTACACAACTGAGTGTTGGAGCAACGAAGGCCATGTGAAAAACTAAGTAAAGTTGTTTCTCTCTCTCTCTGTCTCTCTCACTGTCCCTCTCTCTTAAAAAAAAAAAACAAAAAAACTTTATGTTCCAAATGTGGTAGCATACACCTAAAATCCCAGAGACTCAGGAGGCTGAAGCAGGAGGATTACAAGTTTGAGGCCACCTGTGGAATTTAGTGAGACCCTGTTTAAATAGATAAAATAAAAAGGACTGGGGTTGTAGCTTACAGGTATAGTGCCCCTGGGTTTAATCTTCAGTACTTGAAAAAAAAAAAAAAAGATTATCTAAGCAAAGTAATTTTTTTTTTTAAAGAGAGAGGGACAGAGAGAGAATCAAATTTTTTTTTTTTTTTTTTTTTTTTTTTTTTTTTTTTTTTTTTTTTTTTTTTTTTTTTTAGTTTTTCACGTGGCTTTCGTTGCTCCAAGACTTCGTTGTGTACGTGGTGCTGGGGTTTGAACCTGCATAATTGCGCATGCCAGGCAAGTACTGTAACTGCAAAGCCACTGCTCCAGCAGCCTATTCTTTATAAATTACCCAGTTCATGGTATTCAGATAGAGCAGCAGAAAATGGACTGACACAAGTGATCTAATTATCCTTGACAGTAATCATGCAACTGTATATGTGATAGTTTATTTGTGAGTTCTCTGTTCTGTTCCATTGGTATATATGTCTGTTAATTTTAGTACCACAACATTTTGATTATTGTAGCTTTGTAGTAAGTTTTGAAATTAGAAAATATGGGTCCCCTACCTGTGTTCTTTTTCAAGGTTGTTTTGGCTTTTTAGGATTCCTTGAGTTTCCCTATGAATTCTAGGGTAGGTTTTTCTGTATTTTGTACAGTAGCGTTTTATAGTTGTCATTGTGCAAGTCTTTTACTTCCTTGGTTAATTTTGGTATTTTATCTTTTCTTTCTTTCTTTCTTTTCTTTTCTTTTTTCTTTTTTGTGTGTGTGTGTGTGTGTGTGTGGCACTGAACGTTGAACCTATGTGAGTCCTACCACTGAGCTACATCCCTAGCCCTTAGTGTTTTTTATTTTGAGTCAGGTTCTCACTAAGTTGTCCAGGCTGACCTTGAAATCCTCCTGCTTTAGCCTTCTGAATAGCTTGGTTGTAGGAGAGCATCACCATTCCAGGCTATTTAATTCATTTTGGTGCTATTATAAAAAAAATAATTTTTTTGTAATTTCATTTTCAGATTGTTTATTATTCATGTTTAGAAATGCAACTGATTTTTATTTCTTTGTCTCCTGCTACTTTACTAAGTTCTTTTATTAGTTCAAACTGTTTTTTTTTTTTTGTGTGTGTGTGTGGAGACTTTAGGGTTTTCTATGTACAAAATCATATCATCTGGGCACAGGAGTAATTTTACTTCTTTTTCAATTCCAATGGATCTTACTTCTTTTTTTTTCTTCTCTAATTTTTCTGGCTACACTTCCAGAATTTTTTTTTCTTGTTGTTGTTTTAAAGATTGGGAGAGAGAGAAAGGGATAATCAATTTTATTTATTTTTTCATCTGGCCTTTGTTTCTCTGATACTTAGTTGTTTATGTGGTGTTGGGGTTTGAACCTGAATCCTCACACATGCCAGGCAAGCACTCCAATTGCCAAGGCACCGCTCCAGCTCCTCCAGAATTATGTGAATAGAAGTGGTGAGAGTGGGGATCTTTGCCTTGTTCCAAACCTTAGAGGAAAAGCTTGTGGAGTTTTGTCATTAAGTGTAACGTTCAGGGGGCTGGAGCGGTGGCTCAGCAGTTACAGTGCTTGCCTGGCATGCGTGAGGAATTGGGTTTGAACATAGCACTACGTATACAGGGACTTGTTGGAGCAACGAAGGCCACATGAAAAACTGAATAAAAATTGGTTCTCTCTTTCTCTCTCTCACTGTCCCTTTCTCTCTTTAAAGAAAAAAATAAGTATGATGTTCTGTATGTCTTCTACATACAACTTTTATTACGTTAAGATTGTTTTGACGGGTTGGGGATTTAGCTCAGTGACAGAGCGCTTGCCAAGCATGCACAAGGCCCCAAGTTCGGTCCTCAGCCCTGAAAAAAAAAAAGATTATTCCTTCTATTTCAGGTTTGTCAATTTTTTTTCATAAAAGAGTTTTGAATTTTGTCAAATGCATTTTCTGCATCAGTTGAGATGGTCATGTAGTCGTGCCCCCCCCCCTCGTTCATTCTGTTCATGTGGTGTGTTACATTGTTTGAGTTTTGTATGAGCAATCCTTGCATTCCAACAATAAATCCCACTTGGGCACATTTTAGCTTTCTTTTTTTGCCAGAGCAACATTTTTACCATTTTTTTTTTAAGAGAGAGGGACAGTGGGATAGAGAAAGAAAGAATCAATTTTATTTAGTTTTTCATGTGGCTTTTGTTGCTCCCACACTTTATTGTATACGTAGTACTAGAATTCAAACTCGGGTCCTCGTCCATGCCCAGACAGGCGCCACAATTGCTGAGCCACTGCTTCAGCCCCATTTTAACCATTTTTAATCATGCAATTCAGTGTCCTTAGTTACATTCACGTTATCTTGTAGCCATTGCCAGTATCTCAAAACCTTTTCATCATTCAAAAAAGAAACTGTTTCCTATTAAGCAGTTGCTGCCTTTTCTCTCATCCCCCCAGGCCCTGGTAACCTCGCATCTATTCTCTATCTCTATTGAATTCACCTATTCTAGATATTTTATATAAGTAGAATCGTATAACATTTGCCGTTTTGTAATTGATTTTTTTTATTCATGTACTTTCATGTTCATCTGTGTTATAGTGTGTGTTAGAATTCTCTGGGTTTTTTTTCCTAAAGAGAGAGGGACAGTGAGAGAGAAAGAGAGAATCAGTTTTATTTAGTTTTTCATGTGGCTTTTGTTGCTATAAGACTTCGTTGTGAATGGTGCTGGGGTTTGAACTTGGGTCCTCGCACATGCCAGGCAGGCACCGCAACCACTGAGGTCCAGCCCCAGAATTGCTTTCTTTTAAAGGTTGAGTAATATTCCATCATATGTATATACCAGATTATGGCATTCATTCATCTACTGATTGACATTTGAGTTATTTCTATCTATTTGAATAATGCTGCTAGAATCATTGGTTCACACATACCTACTTGAGTCCCTGCTTTCAGTTCTTTGGAGTCTGTGCTGGTAATGTGGTAATTCTATGGTAATTCTGTGTTAACTTTTTGAGGTATATGTTATGCAGTTTTGAGTTAATTTTTATACTTGGTATGAAGAGCGCTGTAATAATTTGGAAACATTTTTTTACTCAGAGTGAAGATAAATGTTTGTCCCAAGAGAAACCAATGGTCATTGGTCCCTTGAAACCACCTGCGGATCTAAAAGGCCACTATGGCAAACCAGACATGAGCAATACTGCAGAATCACTAGCCACAATCAGTAGGGTAAATATTGCTATCATACCTGCAGAAAGAAGGGACTCCATGAATGATGGCCTAGTTCAGAAGAATCAACCAAGACAGTTAGATGCCTCTAGTGAGGACGAAGGTAAATGCAGTATTTCTCAAGTGAAGGAGGAGAACACTAAGTCCAGTGCTCATCCTGAAAGTCTGGTTCCTACATGGTCCTCTGATGGTGCCAGTGGTGAAGGGAGTGAACCAGTGAAGCTGGTGCAGCCTCTAAACAAAGACCGAAAGCCAAAGGACCAGGTGAGTGATATGCCCTAGGAGTCATTTTCAGAAAAAAGACTGGGAAATATGGTTATAAAAGTGTTGGGTATACTCTAATTGTTAGGAAAATCAGTTATTTTGTGTTCCAATTTAAAGTTAGAAGAATATTTTCATCACTTGGCAAAAAACCCTCTATACCCAAGCATTCTTCTTTGACTCCAACACCTGGCAACATTTATCCCTATGGATTTGCCTATTCTGAGCATTTCTTATAATTAGGATTATATATTTATGGCCTTTGATGTCTGGCTTCTTTTACTTAGCACAATGTTTTCATTTTTCAAGGAAAAGCTTGTAGCACATACCAATTTTTTTTATTGCCAAATAAATTCTCCTGTATATCTTTATGATACTTTGTGTAAACGTTCATCCTTCTATGAATATTTGAGTTGTTTACACTTTTTAGCTATTGTGGATAATGCTGCTGTGAACATTTATGTACATGTTTTTGTATGGATGTGTGTTTTCAATTCTGTTGGGTTTAAACAAAGGAGTGGAATTACTGGGTCATATGCTAACTGTTTAACTTTTTATTTATTCCTTTTTTTGGTACCGAGGATTGAACCCAGGGATGCTTAACAACTGAGCAACATCCCTAGCCCTTTTTATTTTTTAATTTTTTATTTTGAGGCAGAGTCTCAACACCAGGTGGTTTAGGGCCTCGCTAAGTTGCTGAGGCTGGCTTTGATCTTGAGATCATCCTGTCTCAGCTTCCTGAGGTGGCTGGGATTTTAGGTGTGTGCCACCATACCCAGCTCTTATGTTTAACTTCTTGAGGAACTACAAAACTGATTTCCAAAGCAATAATATCATTTTACTTCCCTGCAGCAGTATGTGAGAATCCCATTTTCTCTATTTGCCAACCAGTACTTGTCCATTTTGATCACAGCCATCCTCCTGTTGGGTGTATAACAATATCTTACTGTGGCTTTGATTTGCATCTCCCTAATGACTGATGATATTTAACATGTTTTCATATGTTTATTGACCATTTATGTATTTCATTTTGAGAAATAGTCTATTCAGATCCTTTGGCTTTTTTTTTTTTTTTTTTAAGAGAGACTGACAGTGAGAGAGAGACAGAAACAATTTTATTTAGTTTTCATATGGCTTTTGTTTCTCCAACACTTTGTTGTATACGTGGTGGGGTTCGAACCGGTGTCCTCGCACATGCCAAGTAAGCACTATAACCGCCAAGCCACTACTCCATCCCCTTTGGCAATTTTTAATTGGTTTATTTGGAAGAGATCTTTATTCTAGACACCAGTCCTTATCATATAAAAGGTTTGAAAATACTGTTTAATATTTTCTCTATTGTCTTTTCACTTCTTTTGGTACCAGGTATTAAACCCACGGGTACTTAACCACTGAGCCTCATTTCCAGCCCATTTTATTTTTTATTGTGGACAGGATCTTGCTAAGTTACTTTGGGCCTTGTAAAGTTGCTGAGGCTGACTTTGAACTTGAAATCCTCCCAAGTTGCTAGGATTACAGGGGTGCTCCACTGCACCCACTCTTTTTACTTTCTTGATGGTATCCTCTGAAGCCCAGAAGTTTTTAATTTGCATGAAATTCAAGTGTTACTATGTTTTCCTTTGTTATTTGTGCTTTTGGTGTCATGAAGATGCATTCCTCTTATGTTTTCTCCGAAGTGTATGATCCACATTGAATTCATTTGCGTGTGTAGTATGAGGAAGGGACTCAACTACACTCTTTTGTATGCAGATATTCAGTTGTTCTAGCATCATTTGTTGAAAAGGTTATTCTTTCCTTTTTGAATTGTCTTGGCACCCTTGTTGAAAATCAGTAGATTGTAAATTGGAAGGGTTTAATTCTAGACCTTCAGTTCTGTTCCCATTGATCTACATGTCAATCTAAATAACATGTCTTGGGGCTGGAGCAGAGGGTCAGTGGTTGGAGCGCTTGCCTGGCATGTGCAAGAACCCAAGTTCAAACCCCAGCACCACATACACAACTTAAGTGTCGGAGAAACAAAGGCCAGAGGAAAAAATAAATAAAATTAATTCTCTTCCCCCCCCTTTAAATAAAAAAATAAATAAATAAAATAAATAACATGTCGTAATTACTGTAACTTTGTAATAAGTGTCGAAATTACCAAGTGTGAGTCTTTCTACTTTATTCTTATTTTTAAAAATTGTTTTGGCAATTTTGGGTTCTTTGCATTTCCATATGAATTTTAAGATCATCTTGATAATTTCTGCAAAAAATGCTGGGATTGTGATAGGGATTGTTTTGAATCTGAAGATCATTTGCAGAGTGTTTCTATCTTATTATCTTCCAACCCATGAATATGGTATATCTTTCCATTTATTTAGGAAAAGTTTTCTTTAAATTTTTTCAGTGATGTTTGTTGTTTTCAGTGTATAAGTCTTGAACCAACTTTGTTAAATTTATTTCAAGTATTTTATTTTTACCCCTTAGTGTTTGGATTGTTCATTGCTAGTATATACAGAATATAGAGGAGACTTGAATTGATCTTGTATTCTATAATCTTGCTGAACTTTTTTTTTTTTAATTTTTATTTTTGGTACTGGGGATTGAACCTAGGGCCCTTTACCACCAAGTTACATCTCCAGTCCTATTTATTTTTTATTTTGAGACAGGGTCTCACTATGTTGCTGGCCTTGGACTTGAGATCCTCCTGCCTCAGCCTCCTGAGATGCTGGAATTATCAGTGTGCAACAGTATGCCCAGCTTGTTTATTGGTTTTAATAAATTTTTTATTGAACTCCTTAGAATTTTCTGATTATAATATGTGATTTGCAAATAGAGATAGTTTCACTTTTTTCAATTTGAATTCCTCTTATTTCCTTTTCTTGCCTAGTTGCCCTGGCTAAAACTTCCAGTATAATATTGAATAGAAGTGGTGAAAATTGGTATTCTTTTTTTTTAAAGAGAGAAGGACAGCGAGAGAGAATCAATTTTTATTGAGTTTTTCACGTGGCTTTCATTGCTCTGACACATAGTTGTGTATGTGGGTTGCTGGGGTTTGAACCCATGTACTTGTACATGCCAGGCAAGCGCCGTAACTACCAAGCCACCACTCCAGCCCCAAAAGTTGGTATTCTTGACTTGTTCCTGATCAAATCTTACACCAATCTTTTAGAGCAGACTTTTTTTAAAAAAATTGGTTTGATAGAATTTCATGTCCAGTATATTATTATTATTATTATTTTTTTTTTTTTTTGGTGGTACTGGGATTGAACCCAGGGGCACTTAACTACTGAGCCACAGTCCCAACCCTTTTTGTTTTGAATCAGGTTCTAAGTTGCTTAGGATCTTGCTAAATTGCTGAGTCTGGCTTTGAACTTGGGATCTTCCTGCCTCAGGCTCCCAAGTTGCTGGGATTACAGGTGTGTGCCACCATGCCCTGGCAAAAATGGGATAATATTTTCATGGAGAAGCACCTGAAGTCATTTGTTCCTATTATTCTTGGACATATATAAGCTTTATTTGGAATATCTCATTCTTAATCACCAATGAAGAAAACTTCCTTCCTTCCTATCTTTTTTCTTCAAAATTAAATCATATGGGGACTGGATTGGTGGGTCAGTGGTTACAGCACTTGCCTGGCAAACATGAAGATGTAATAAAGATTGCTTCTCTCTTTCTCTCGCTGTCCCTTCTTTCTTTTTTAAAAAAAAATTAAATCATTTGTTGTTTATCACCTGGTCTCTTTGTTCAACTGATTATTATGTAGTAATGTTGTAAAATGAATCACTTGTTTATGTCTAATATTAGGCATTCTTTTTTTTTTTTTTTTTTTAAAGAGAGGGACAGTGAGAGAGAAGCAATTTTTATTTAGTTTTTCATGTGACTTTCATTCCTCTGACACTTTGTTGCGTACGTGGTGCTGGGGTTTGAACTTGAGTACTAGCGCATGCGAGGCAAGCACTGTAACTGCTGAGTCACCGCTGCAGCCCTAATATTAGGTATACTCTTGAAAGAATACATTTATAAATGATCTAAAATTTTGTGTTTACCAGAGATCTAAAAATGTTTTAATGGTAATGGCTGTTTGTAATGTACCACAGAGTAGGCTCTTGATAAAAATGTGTCGATTGATTTATATTCAGTTACCAGAGTCCATCTTGAAAACATAGATATTATAATAGTTTAAAAATTTTTTAAATTAATACAAGAATGTGTTTTATTTTGATGTTTATACATTTGTTTCTCAAACTATCTAAATAACATTAAATCCTTGATGATTGTTATAACTTAAAAGGTAATTTATTTTATTATTACTGCTGCCATCAGCAGCCCACATTTTTTGTGCATCTATTTGCCAGACATTGTTCTAATGGCTTTTAGTGTACCATTTCAGCTAACGTTAAACATTAATATAGTCAGCCCTCCATATCCACAGGTTGCACATCTGTGGACTCAACCAACCACAGATGGAAAATATTTGGAGAAAGAAAAATTGCATCCCTACTAAACATTTTCCTTCTTACTAGTCCCTAAACAATACAATACAACAACGATATTTACGTAACATGTAATTGTATTAGGCAGTGTAAGTAATCTAGAGATGATTAAGTATTTGGAAGGTTGTGCATAGGTTATGTGCAAATACTTTACAATTTTATATAAGGGATTTGAACATCTGTGGACTTTGGTATCTGCAGGGGGTCCTGGAATCAGTCCCCCACAAATAACAAAAACGCACAGCTGTAAGATGTATGTGGAGCATTAGAACCATTTTCGATGAGGAATCCAGGCTCAGGGAGATAAGGTTTCTCACACACAATTCCATCAGACTCCAAGCTTACTACTATTTTCATTGTGTATTTTAGTGTGCATTCAAGTAACTAATGTTTACTTGGGGAGCAGATGTATATTGGATTTCATTCAAAACATTTGCTTAGTTTTGGAATAGGAAGCCTGTTAAAAGTTATGAAGAAAACAACAACAACAAAAAGTTATGAAGAGGTTTTTTTTTAACTGACTCAAATGTAAGTAGTGTCAGGTTAATCATGATTTGAGTAATTTAATTAAAATAGTTATTTTTATTTGGGGCAAGAGAAAAAAATCTAGAACATTTGGATGATGTCAGCATTTTGTCTTTGCCTGTTAGTACTGTAAATATGCATTCATTTTGAGAAAAAACGCTCTTTATTTTCGTTTTGCAATTTTATTTATTTTTTCATTTTGCAATTTTAGAAGTAAGTAACCAAATGAAGTTCAGAAGACTATTTCATTATTCTGTGAGGTTCTTTTGTGTATTTTGTTTCATTTTATTGCTTTAAAGGATGGAGTTGATGGGGAATGTATTATGGAAGAACAAAGCACAATCCACCCAAGGTTACAGCCACACAGTTCTGGGTCTGAACCTTCCCTGTCTCGACAGCGACGGCAGAAGAAAAGAGAACAGACTGAGGACAGAGGGGGAAATAGCCAGGTCAGCAGAGATCTCTTTGCAGTAAGTTATGGTGCTACTGTTTGGGAGACAGATTCTGGAAAGCTTGATTTCTATTTAGAACAATTAACAGTAACTGAAAGGCACAGAAGAATTGCAAGGAATCGTTGGGTGCTGTGCATGCCTGTCATCCCAGCTATTCAGGAGGCTGAGGCAGGTCAACCTACTTAGTGAGACCCTGTCTCAAAATAAAAAAGAGCTTGGGATGTAGCTTCACTAAGATCCTCTCAATTCAATCCCCAATATTGGGGAGGAAAAAGCAAGGACAAGACCCTTGATAAGTTTTCAGATATGAGCAACTTGGAAATATGGTGAGGATATTTGTCTTCCCCAGCAAAGATGCATAGGTCATTTTGAGAGTTAAAGGAATAGGCTAATGAGGGTAATCATTGAGCCTTTCTTGTTATATTGATGAACAGTTCTTCCCTCATCCTCTGCACAGTATCATGTTGACACCTCCTTAAAGTAACTCCCATAGGTACCCTGTCCATAAACTTCTTAGATGGTCATTCACTTTTGGCAGAGTTTTTTTTTTTTTTTTTTAAAGGCTGAGGACCAAACTCCGGGCCTTGCGCATGCTAGGCAAGCGATCTGCCACTGAGCTAAATCCCCAACCCCTTGGCAGAGTTTTTTAAAAAACAAAACAAACATGTGGGTGCAGTGGCATACACACCTATAATCCCAGCAGCTTGGGAGGCGAAGGCAGGAGATCATAAGTTCAAAACCAGCCTCAGCACCTTAGTGAGGCACTAAGCAACTTAGCAAGACCTTGTCTCAAAATAAAAAATAAAAAGGTCTGGAGATGTGGCTCAGTGGTTAAGCACTTCTGGGTTCAACCTCAGTACCAAAACAAAACAAAAAACAAACAAAAAAACCCAAACAATAATAATAAGAAAACCCACCAAACCAATGCAACATCTTGAAGTGTTTTTTTTTTTTTCTTTTTTTAGAGAGAGGGAAAGCAAAAGAGGAAAATCAAGTATTTATTTTTCCATCTGGCCTTTGTTTCCCCGACACTCAGTTGTGCATGTCATGTTGGGGTTTGAACCTGGGTTCTCAAGCATGCCAGGCAAGCACTTCAACTGCTGAGCCATCACTCCAGCCCACATTTTTAAGGTTTTTTCTTTCTTTCTTTCTTTTTTTTTTAAAGAGAGAGAGAGACAGAGAGGGAGCAGAGAGAGGGCAGGGGGAGGATCAGTTTTATTTAGCTTTTCATGTGGCTTTTGTTGTCTGACACTTAATTGTGTATGTGTTGCTGGGGTTTGAACCTATGTCCTCACGCATACCAGGCAAGCACTGTAACTGCTGAGCTACTGCTCTAGCCCACATTTTGAAGTTTTAGGGGCAAATTACTGAAATATATAGGGGACTTTCCAATAGAGGGGACATTAGAGTTGGCTGTATATGAAACTGATAATTTCTCCCTTTAAATTATTTAAGTTCCAACAGGCACTTCCTCAACTTTTGCCATCTCATCCTACTGTTGGAAAAGTGGCTGTTGTTTCAACACAACAAAATGCTGAAAAGCAAAGTAGACTGGTCGCTGAGTCTGTGAGCAGTTCAAGGAGCAGTGAGATATCATCATCAAAGGTTTGTGGGAATGTCCTGCAACATGCATGCATGCATGCATACACACACACATACACAAAAGAAAAAAAGTTTTTTTGGAGTATATATTGAATTTTTTAAAAGTTTTCTTATAAAGCTGGTATCAGATCCTGTACATATTTTGAAGTTTTGAATTAAAACATATTAGCCCTGCTTTTTTTTTTATTAAGAGTTGAAAAGTTTTACAATCATAAGTGCATACAAAGTAACAATATCCTATGCGTTTAATTATAAACCATAATTACCCCCACATTGCCCACACTCCAGTCTCTTAATTTTTCTACATTATGCCTCTAACAAATATAATTGACTACACACACACACACACACACACACACACGTATTCGATTGTGAATTATACAGAATTAAATGATTGTATACATAATATTTGACTTTCTAGGGGTAAAGAGTATGCTTTGTTGGTTGTCTCCCTAGATCCTTCTCTATCTTCCCTCCCTCTCCAGTGCTCTGCCTCTCCCTCCCTACTACCCCCCCATGACTATGGTTCCGCTAGATTATGTGTTGCTATGCCCTTGGTGGGTCCAATACCCACCCTCTATCTTTCCTCCCTCTCCTATCCCGCTGCCTCTCCCTCCCTAATACCCCCCCATGACTATGGTTCCGCTAGACTATGTGTTGCTATGCCCTTGGTGGGTCCAATACATGAGTTTGACTACCTTTCACCCAAGCTTGGGATTAGCTCCAGCCTCCACAAATGGGTGAAAACATTTGACCCCTGACATTCTGGGTTTGGCTAACTTTGCTTAGCATGATTTCTACCATTTACCTTCAAAGACCACAATATCTCTGTTTCTAATAGCTGAGTAGAATTCCATTGTGTGTGTGTGTGTGTGTATCTCACAGCTTTTGGATCCATTCATCCAGTGAGGGGTATCTGGGTTGGTTCCATAATTTAGCTATTGTAAATTGAGCTGCTATGAACATAGATTTTGCTGTGTTGATGTAATGTGCTGATTCCAACTCCTCTGGGAAAATACCCAGAAGAGGAATAGCTGGGTCGTATGGTGGATCCATCCCTAAATTTTTGAGGAATATCCACACTGCTTTCCAGAGTGGCTGTAATAGTCTGCAGTTCCAACAGTGAGCTAGTGTTCCTATCTCCCCACAACCCCTCCAGCATCTGTTACTGTTTATATTCTTCATCTTTGCCAGTCTGATTGGAGTGAGGTGAAACCTTAAGGTAGTTTTGATTTGCATTTCTCTGATTACTAGTGATTTAGAACCCTTTCTCATGTATTCATTGGCTTGCTCAGTGTCCTTTGTTGAGAAGTTTCTGTTTAGCTCTCTGGCCCATTTATTGATTGGATTGTTATTGTTACTGATTTGAAGTATTTTGAGTACTTTGTAAATTTTGAATATTAGTCCCCTGTGGGAGGAATCACAGGCCATGATTATCCTCCATTCTGTAGGTTGTTGCTTGACAATTTTAACCAATTTCTTGGCTGAGCAGAAGCTTTTTAGTTTAATGGCATCCCACTTATTGATTTTTTACTTTAATTCTTTGGTTTTAGGAGAATTGTTCAGAAAGTGTTTGCCTACTCCCAAAAGCTGGAGTGTTGATCCTAATTTTTCTTCTAGCAGTTGTATGGTAGCTGGTTTAATTCCTAGTGCCTGGATCCATTTTGATTTGATTTTTGTGCAAGGTAAAAAGAGAAAAGGATCTAATTTCAACTTTCTGCAAATGGCTGTCCAGTTTGTCCAGCACCATTTGTTGAACAGGCTGTCATTCTTCCACGTAATATTTTGACCCCCTTTGTCAAGGATCAGATGTTTAAAGATTTGTGGATTTGTCTGAGAGTCTTCTATTCCATTGGTCTTCATTATTATTTTGATACCAATTTCATGCTGTTTTTGTTACTACAGCTGTATAGTATAGTTTTAGATCTGGTATTGTGAATCCACGTATTTCGTCTTTCTTGCTTAGTAATGTTTTGGCTATTTGAGAATTGCTTTTTCTATATCTGTGAAGAATGACATTGGTATTTTGATGGCGATTGCATTGAATCTATATAGTGCTTTTGGCAGAAGAGCCATTTTAATTATATTAATTCTGCCTTATCAAGAGAATGAAACATCTTTCCATCTTCTTAGATCTTCGTCAGTTTCTGTCTTCAGTGTTTGATAACTTTCATTATAGAGGTTTTTTTACTTCCCTTATTAGATTAATATCCCAAGTATTTTATTCTTTTTGAGGATGTTGTGAATGGGATCAATTTCCTGATTTCTTCTTCTGCCCTATTATTGTTGGCATATAGGAATGCTATTGATTTATGGGTATTGATCTTGTAGCCTACTACTTTGCTAAATCTGTTTATAAGCTCAAGCAGTTTTCTGGTGGATTTTTTTTTTTTTTTTTTTTTTTTTTTAAAGAGAGAGGGACAGTGAGAGAGTCAGAGAAAGAAAGAAACAATTGTATTTATTTTTTCACATGGCCTTATTTGCTCCAACACTTAGTTGTGTACGTGGTGCTGGAGTTTGAACCTGGGTCCTCGGGCTTGCCAGGCAAGCGCCGAAACCACTGAGCCACCGCTCCAGCCCCTCTGGTGGAGTTTTTTGCATTTTCCAGATATAGGATTTTGTTATCAGCTAAAAGGGATAGTTTGACTTCCTCCCTTCCTATTCTTATCCTTTTGATTTCCTTCTCTTTCCTGATGGCTTCAGCTAGGGTTTCAGGAACTATATTGAATAAAAGTGGTGAGAGTGGGCAGCCTTGTATTGTTTCTGAGTTTAGTGGAAATGCTCTCAGCTTTTCTCTGTTTAGTATTATACTAGCTGAGGGTTGGCATATATGGCCTTCACAAAGTTAAGTTCATCTGATCCCTATCCTCTCTAGAGTTTTGATAATAAATGGGGACTGGATTTTATCCAAGGCCTTTTCTGCATCAGTTGAGATGATCATATGATTTTTGTCCTTAATTCTTAGTGATGAATCACATTTATTGATTTGCATATGTTGAACCGGCTTTGCATACCCGTTTGATTGTGATGAATTATCTTCTTGATGTGTTTTTGCATGGAGTTTTCTAGGACTTTATTAAGGATTTTTGCATCACTTAATAGGGAATCCATCTGGTTCTGTTAGCCCTGCTTTTTGTCAAACTCTGGAAGTGACAGATTGGCGATGCTCAGTAAAAGTGTTGATTGAAATGGACAGATTCTGTGGTTTCAGAAGTAGTCACTTCTGGTTAATTAAGGAGACCATGTAGATTCTGAATATAAGATTCAGGGATTTAGCTCAGTGGTAGATCACATGCCTAGCATGCACAACACCCTGGGCAGTGCAAAAAAGGAAAAAAAAAAAAAGAAAGAAAGAAAAAAACCATAAAATAAAATACATGCAAAAAAATTTTTTAAAATCTGAGTATTTGAAGTCCCCTTTTGCCCTTCCAAAAATGAGAATGTCCCAGAAAGAAGGGTTGTGGTCATTCCTTGTGAGTAGCTATCACTCTGAGATCAGTGGGTTTCCAGTGGACACTCCATTAAACTCTAGTGGAAAATCTTTTATTTAAGACATATTATATTGTAGATTTTTTTTTTTTTTGAGAGAGAAAGAGAGAAGCAATTTTATTTAGTTTTTCATGTGACTGTCATTGCTCTGACACTTCCTTTTGTACATGGTGCTGGGGTTTGAACCTGCATATTCACGCATGCAAGGCAAGCGCTCCAGCCCTGTAAATTTTGTTTTTTAAGAATAGTGAATACGGGGGGCTGAAGCAGTGGCTCAGTGCTTACAGTGCTTGTCTTGGCACATGCAAATATGCAGGTTTGAACCCCAGCACCACAACACAACAAAGTGTCAGAGAAACAAAATCCACATGAAAACTAAATAAAGGGACTGGAGTGGTGGCTCCGTGGTTACAGCGCTTGCCTGGCATGCTCAAGTATGCGAGTTTAGACCCCAGCACCATACCCAAGGAAGTCTCGGAGCAATGAAAGGCACATGAAAAACTCAATAAAAATTGTTTCTCTGTCTCACTCTCTGTCACTGTCCCTCTCTCTTTAAAAAAAAAAGAAAACTAAATAAAATTGATTCCCTCTTTCTCACTGTCCCTCTCTCTCTCTCTCTCTCTTAAAAAAAAAAGAGAGAATAGTGAGTAGGAAAGGAAATGATTCTGTGACTTTCTTTTAAAGGACCGACCATTATCAGCCAGAGAGAGGAGGCGACTAAAGCAGTCCCAGGAAGAGATGTTCCCCTCAGGTGAAGGTGACCTCTTTTCTTCATCTAAATGGCAGTTGATGGCTTGGCTTATGGGCATTGTGCTGATTCTGATTGTGAGGTGTTAAGACTTCAAGCAGCAGTAATCCATTTGGGAAAAGAATATTTGAAATTTCTTAGTCTTTTAAAAAAGTCATGGGGGAGTGGAGATGAGAAGGGAGGGGGAAAGTACGGGGAATAATACTGGCCAAATTATATCGTTATATTGCATGTATGTACAAATATGTAACAACCCCATCATTATGTACAATTATAATGTACCAATAAAAATGTGTAAGGAGAAAAAAATCATCATAGAGTGTTGCATCTGGAACATGTATTATCAGAGAAAGATAATATTAAAATGACGAAGAGGGCTATAAGAGGTAGTCAGCCCTGGGAGATTTCAGGCTGGAAATCAGTGAATGTTTAACTTGTTCCCATGTCCAAAGTGTGGTGATCAGAGAACTCTCTTCTCAGGAACAGAGAGGAAGCCAGCAGAATGGCATTGCCCTGGGCTGAGGACTGTGATCATTCCTATTGCCATCATCTAAACAGCATTAGTAGTTTCCATTTATTGAATGCCAACTTTGTCTCCAGCATTATGTTAAACCTCTAAAGGGCATTATGTCATTTCAAATTTATGGTAACTGCCAAAGATAGGCGGCATTATCCGCTTTTTGCATGTGAAGAAACTGAGATTCTGAGGGGTTAAGTAACTTGCCCAAGGTCACAGAGATGCTAAGCCAGGAACTGAGGTTTGAACTGAGGTGTCAGACACAAGAGCGATGATGAATGTTTTGTTTGAGTTATTTCTGGCTGGGTCTTGTTGAGTTATCTTCTATACGCAGTACAAAGCCCTCTTCAATTGGTATCAGCCCACCACAAACAGCTGCTGGGGGTGTTCATTTTTTCAGGCCCTTCAGTGAGAACTTCTCTGAGTGCAGCAGGGCCAGAGAAACTGCAGCAGGAAGGCCAGCCTGTCCCTGCACGATGGTTCTCTTCTGACTGCAGCATCACTCAGGTGCATTACACACTCCTAAGGGGTAAAGTGGACATGTCTATGTGTGGGAATCCAATACAGCAAACCTCATAAGTGTCAGCTCCATTTATTTCAGGGATACTTTTTCAGTCTTGATTAAAAAAGGAACTTGTAAATGAGAAGTAAAAGGATATGTTTGACCCATAAAGGGTATAAAATTTTCATTCCTTCAAACAATTGGCTGTCTAGTTAAAATTCTTCCTTAGGTACTAGCCTTTAAAACAAGACTTCCTAAGAGCTTCCACTAATCAATGCTTTGCTTATTTTGCTGTGTTACCAATATATCTGTCTGGCCAGATTTTAGTCTTACTTGCTAATCATCATTCCTTAATTTCCTGTTTGTGTCAGTTTAGTTTATCTTCTTGTTTATGGATGAGGTAGGAACACCATCTGGTGTCTAAATGGGCAGATGGTGGCTAACCATGTTCCCCTTTCTGAATAATAACTTAGGAATTAATTTATTTTGCCCTTTGAAAATAATGGTGGTGTTTCTTTAACAATATCATCTAGTTATTTTATTAATTGAGACTGCCATCTCCATTTTCCAAAGTTGTAAGGCTTGTGTTAATTATATCAGGTAATCCTTTAAAGCACTTTTATGATCTCCATATATGAGCAAAGCTAAAATGCCAGTGTGCCTTATGGGACAAGCCTTTTGCTTAGGAGTTGAGACACTAGAATTAGTCCTCCACTGTCCTCTCTAGAGGAAATTTGTTTATAGCTCAGACTCAGGTCTTAGAAAATTTCATCTATTGATATTCCTTGTGAACTTCTTAAATGAACTGGGGCATCAAAGTTACTTCAATTTTTATATCTGTTTCTCCTGTTAAATTGCATGTAAGACTACCTTGGGTCTAGTTATTCATTATATCTGAGACTGTTCCATATTTTAACTTTCTAATTGTGTTTTTATATGGAATTTTGCTTTTTTCCCCAAACGTTAATAGGAAAGGAAACTGATTCATTGCCTGTCTGAGGATGAGTTAAGTTCTTCTACAAGTTCAACTGATAAGTCAGATGGGGATTCCAGAGAAGGGTAAGTTCTTTCTTTTACGTCTCTCTTCAGTAACTATGTCTGATTGAGTTACCCTAAATGTACATTTACCGGATTCTGACTTGTAGAACTCTCACTGATAAGATTATAAATGGTCTGTGGGTGCTGGAGCAGTGGTGTGGTGGTTGGAGAGCTTGCTTGCCTGGCATGTGTGAGGACCTGGGTTTGAACCCCACCACCACATATACAACTAAATGTCAGAGAAACAAAGCCCAGATGAAAGGGCTGGAGCTGTGGCTCGGTGGTTATAGCACTTGCATGACTGCGCAAGTACACGGGTTCAAATCCCAGCACCCTCGTACACAACTAAGTGTCACAGTAATGAAAGGCATGTGAAAAACTCAAAAATTGATTCTGTCTCTGCCTTTCTCTCTCTCTCACTGTCCTTCTGTCTTAAAAAAAAAAAAAAAAAGGCCAGTTGAAAAAATAAATAAAAGTAATTCTTTCTCATTGTCTCCCTCTCTCTTAAAAATAAATAAATGGTCTGTGGACAAGATCTAGCTAAAAATATTTCTTCTATGAACACATCTAATTTTCATTCAGTATTCTTATAGGATATCATTTTAGATCTATGAGTTTATAGTTTTCATCACATTTGGAAAAGTATTAAGCCATTATTTCTTCACAGATTTTTTTTTAAAGAGAGAAAAGAGAGAGAGAGAATCAATTTTTATTTACTTTTTCATCTAATTTTGTTTTCCTGACACTAAGTTGTGTATGTGGTGCTGGGATTTGAACCCAGGTCCTCATGCATGCCAAGCAAGCACTGCAAGTACAGAGCCACCACTCCAGCTCCTCTTTACTGACTTTTTTGTACCTCCTCTCATCCTCTTGGGGATTCTAATTACATATATATTTGACTGCATAAAGTTGTCCAATAGATCACTGGTACACTGTCCATTCTTTTTACTTTTTTTTTCCTTTGTTTCATTTTTCATAGATTCTGTTGCTGCACCTTTGAGGCCACTAATCTTTTTTCTTCTGCACTTCTGATCTGTTAATCCTATCCCATTAACATATTGTATTTTTTATCTCTAGACGTTTGATTTGGGCTGGGTGCATATATAATCTTAGTGACTCGGGAGGCTGAGTGAGGCGGAAGGAGTGCAAGTTCCTGGCCAATCTGGGCAATTTAGGGAGACCCTGTCTGAAAATAAAATAAAAAGCACTAGGAATGTAGGTCAATGGTAAAGCTCTCTGGGTTCAACTTCAGTACTGCCAAAAAGAAAAAAATATATATATATAGGGGCTGGAGTGGTGGCTCGGTGGTTACGGCACTTGCTCAGCATGCGTGAGGACTCAGGTTCAAACCCCAGCACCACATACGCAATGATGTCTCGGAGCAAAAAACGTCACATGAAAAACTAAATAAAAATTGTTTCTCTCTTTCTCTCTCTCTCACTATCCCCCTTCTTAAAAAAAAAAAAAAATATATATATATATATAAAAATGTAAAAATAAGTAGTTTGATTTGGGTGTTTTTATATCTTCTATGACTCTCCTTAATGTTTGTTTTCTTCTACCTTGGCTAAATGGAATTATTTATAATAACCACTTTAATATCATCAAGTACTAATTTTATCACTTGTGTAACTTCTTGGTCTGTTTTGACTAACCAGTTTCTTTTTTCTTTTCGCAAATAGGTGATATTTTCCTGCTTCTTTGCATTTCTGGAAATTTAAAAAAAAATTTTTTTTTTTAAAGAGGACAGGGAGAGAGAAAGAGTGAATCAATTTTTAATTTAGTTTTTCATGTGGCTTTTGTTACTCTAACACTTTTTTGTGTACGTGTTGCAGGGTTCGAACCTGCATTCTTGTGCATGCCAGGCAAGCGCCATAACCTCCAAGCCACCTCTGTAGTCCCCCAAAGGTCATTTTGCATCTAACTTTGTGTCGGGGGTAGTTACTGGGGATTGAACCCAG
The DNA here is from genome assembly GCA_004027875.1 of Aplodontia rufa. Taxonomy (NCBI): domain Eukaryota; kingdom Metazoa; phylum Chordata; class Mammalia; order Rodentia; family Aplodontiidae; genus Aplodontia; species Aplodontia rufa. The sequence continues at coordinate 30,017 of PVKS010016774.1, forward strand.
CAGTGCTCTACCGTTGAGCCATATCCTCATCCTCTGCTCTTTTTTATTATTTATTTTTTTATAGAGAGGACAGTGAGAGAGAGAAAGACAAAGAATCAATTTTTTATTTAGTTTTTTAATGTGGCTTTCATTGCTCTGACACTTGGTTGTGTATGTGGTGCAGGGGTTCGAACCCAGGTCCTCATGCATGCCAGGCAAGCGCTATAACTGCTGAGCCACTGCTCAGGCCCCAGTTCTTTTTTTTTTTTTTTTTTTTTTTTTTTAAGAGAGAGGGACAGTGAGAGACACGGAGAAAGAAACAACTTTATTTAGTTTTTTCACATGGCCTTAGTTGCTCCAACACTTAGTTGTGTACGTGGTACTGGGGTTTGAACCCGGGTCCTCATGCTTGCCAGGCAAGCGCCGAAACCGCTGAGCCACCGCTCCAGCCCCAGTTCTTTTTGTTTTTGAGACAGGGTCTCATCAAGTTGCCTAGGCTGATCAGGAACTTGTGATCCTAGCCCCCCAAGTCACTAGGATTACAGGTGCACACTACTATGCCTGGCTGCATCTGATGTTTAATAAAAAATTCTCATGAAATCAAGGATTTTTTTGTTTTGTTTTTGTTTTAGAGTTAATTTTATGTTTTTATATCTTTTTTTTTTTTTAATCTCTCCACTTAGTTGGGTATGTGGTGCTGGAAATTGAACCTGGGTCCTCACGCATGCCAGGCAAGTGCTCTGTCACTGAGCCACCTCTTTAGCTCATTTTTTCCCTCTCTCCCCAGGAAAGGTCATACAAACGAAATGAGTGACTTGGTACAATTGATGACTGAGACCCTTAAACTGGATTCTAAAGAAAGCTGTGAAGATCTCCCATTACCAAATCCAGCGTCAGAATTCAAACTTCATCGGAAGTATCGAGATACCCTGGTACTTCATGGAAAAGTGACAGAAGAGACAGAAGAACTCCAATTTAAAGAGCTGCCTTCAGGTGATCAGTTTATCCTTTTATAGCAAACTTAAAAATGTGCGTTTGTTCGAGAAAGGTGTCAAACCAGAGCTAATATTTATAAAATTGTTCTGTTTTTTTAGTTTCATTTGGATAATTCCATAAAGACTGCATCTCATTTTATGCAAGAGATATATTCTGAAAAGTTGCATGAAAATTAATTTTTTAAAATAAATGTAAATAACCCAGTAACTCTTATGAACATTGTGTTAAGTGTTTGGAATTTTTGTGTGGATTTTCTTCAAGTTAGTTGTTTTATTTTTAGGTTAGGAGATGGTAGTGAGCCATGAAGCTTAAGTTCATACATAAATTTTTGTTTTTGTTATTGTTTTTTCAGTATTAGGGGTTGAACTCAGAGCTCTACCACTGAGCTACATCCCCACCCTTTTTAAAATTTTATTTTGAGACAGGGTCTTGCTAAGTTGCTTAGGCTGGCCTTATGCTCACAATATTCCTGCCTCAGCCTCTTGATTGCGATGTTGGCCCATAATCCCTATAAAAGCTGACCTCGAACTTGCAATCCTGCCTTAGCCTCCCAAGTTCCTGGTATTACAGGCTTGTGCCATCACACCTGTCTAACAATATTTTTTTTTTTTTTAAAGAGAGGGACAATGAGAAAGAGAGAATCAATTTTATTTCATTTTTCATGTGGCTTTTGTTGCGCTAAGACTTTGTTGTGTACGTAGTACTGGGGTTTGAATGCATGTACTCTTGCATGCCAAGCAAGCACCGTAACTGCTGAGCCAATGCTCCAGCCCCATCTAACAAGATTTTTTAAAAAACACTGTGATAGGGCTGGAATAGTGGCTCAGCAGTATTGCGTTGCCGGGATGTGCAAGGACCCAGATTCAAATCCCAGCATCATATACACAACTAATTACTGGAACAACAAAAACCAGATGAAAAACTAAAGTTGATTCTCTCTTTCTCTCTCTCTCTCTCTCTCTCACTGTCATTCTCTCTTAAAAAAAATTGTGATAATGTGTTGTTTATGCTATAGTGGTCAAAAGTGTTTATTATTTCCTGTTTTTATTATTGCTTTTTAGCTGTCATGCCAGGTTCTGAAAAGATCAGGAGAATAGTTGAAGTCTTGAGAGCCGATGTCATCAGGGGATTAGGTGTTCAGCTTTTAGAACAGGTATATGATCTTTTAGAAGAGGAGGATGAATTAGAGAGAGAGGTAAGTATCTCATTAGCTGCTTATGTTATAAAATTTGCTTAGCAATATTTTGAACTATAATTCATGTACAATACAAATTTGCTGATTTAAAGTATACAGTTCAATGATTTTTAATATGTTCACAGAGTTGTACAATCATCACCACAGTCTGTTACAGTATTTTCAACCCCAAGAACCCCTGTACCTGTTAGCAGTCATTCCCCAGTGTCTCCTAAGTCCCCAAACCCCTAACTAACCGTGAATATTTCTCTGTAAATAGATTTGTCCATTCTAGACAATTCATTTAAATGGGGTCATAAGAAAATATGTGGTCTTTTATGTTTTGTTTTGCTTCTTTCATTTAGCATTAAGTTTTCAATTCCTTAATAAAAAGTTAAAAAAAAATTTAAAAATTGTTAATTTTGATGAAATCCAATTTACCTGTTTTTATTTTGCTGCTAGTGTTTTTGCTAAGAATCTATTGCCAGGGGCTGGAGTGGTGACTGAGCGATTACGGCGCTTTGCCTGGCATTTGCAAGTACGCAAGTTCGAATCCTAGCACCATGTACACAACAGTGTCTCGGAGCAATGAAACCCGCACAAAAAACTAAATAAAATTGATTCTGTCTTTTCCTCTCTCTCTCTCTCTCACTCTCACTGTCCCTCTCTCTTAAAAAAAAAAAACAACTATTGCCAAATCTGAGGTCATGCAAATTTACCCTGATATTTTCTTCTGAGACTTTTATAGTTTTAGGTCTTTGGGACATATTTAATTTTTGTATATGACATGAGATACAGCTCTAACTTCATTTTTAGGTATATGGCTGTGCTGTTGTCCCACTGTCATTTGTTGAAAATACTGTTGTTTTTTTTTCCCCCTCTACATTTTGTTCACTTTATTAAGTGACATTAAATAGTTTGTTTCAACAAATAAGTAGCACTTTGGTGAAAGCATTGATAGTATGTTGTCATACTTGAATGCGAAAAGACTGTTCTTTTACTTGTCAAAAATCAATTGAATCTGGGTGTGGTGGTATATACCTGTCATCCCAGCAGCTCAGGAGGTAGGGGCAGAGGATCACAAGTTTGAGTTCAACCTCTGTAATTTAGTGAGGCCCTAAGCAACATAGTGAAACCTCAAAATAAAAAATAAAAAGGGCTGGAGATGTAGCTCAGTGGGAAAGAGTGCCCTTGGGTTCAAAGGAAAAGAAAAGTCAGTTGACCATAAACACATGGGTCTAGACTCTCTATTCCATGATCCATGTATTTATCCTTATATCAGTATCACATTGTCTTGTTTACTGTAATTTGCTCTCTCTTTAAAAAAAAAAAAAAGATCGTGTGTCTTGCAACCTTGCTGAACTCATTTATTGGATTTAAAAACCTTTTAATGAACCACTTAGGATTTTCAATATACATGATCATGTCATCTATGAATTAAAAAGTAAGTTTTACTTTCCAGTCTAGATGAGGCAGGGAGGGAGGAAGGAGAAGGTAGAGGAAGCAAGGGAGAAAGGGAGGGAAGGAAGGGAGGGAGGGAGGAAAGGAAGGAAGGAATGAAACTGAGCACTAGGTGGGAGGGGGTGGGGCTTGGGGCTGAGGCAGTGTTCTCTGGTCTCCTCAGCCTCCATTGCTAGGGAGCAATGGAGCTTCCACTTCTTGGCTACACCTTCCTGAATTTTATTCTCAGTGGGCAGCAACATGAGATATGACAATGATATGTCTGTCCCAGGAAGATAGCCTTTCAGCTGGGAGCTACTGGGAAAGAGAGGGCTGTGTTCTTGCTTCACCAATCTGTAGTTTTCATTTCAGTAGGCTGGGAGAGGGAAGAATGATGGTTGGTCTTGATTCATATACCACAGATTTAAGATTTTTCTTAAATAAATGTTTCTTCATATGCTATGTGCTCTAGGACCATTTTAGACTTTAAATGATTTTTAAAATAATTTTCATCACTTGCACTGAGGAGGTGTCAGCAGAGCTCCTCATGCTGTCATGTGAGCTGTGCAGCCAATCAGGCTTTCATTGAGTCTTTTAATTTGGAACATTTCTTGTATCTTTTTTTTATTTAAAGAAAGAGGGGACAGAGAGAGAGAGAGGAATTTTTATTTAGTTTTTCATGTAACTGTCATTCCTTGGACACTTCATTGGGTACGTGGTGCTGGGGTTTGAACTTGCGCACTTGTGCATGCCAGGCAAGCACGGTAACCGCTGAGCCACCACTCCAGCCCCTTCTTGTATCTTTTTCATGATTTTTTTTTTTTTAAGAGAGAGGGACTGTGAGAGAGAGAACGAGAGAATCAATTTTATTTAGTTTTTCATGTGGCTTTCGTTCCTCCAACACTTCCTTGTGTACATGGTGCTGGGGTTTGAACCGGTGTCCTCATGCATGCCAGGCAAGTGCCATAATCTCTGAGCCACTGCTCCAGCCCTGTTTCATAATTTTGACATTGTTAAAGATATAGCCAGTATTTTTTATTAGATGTCACTTGTTTTGGATCTTTCTATTTTTCTCAAGAATGGACTGAAATTGTATGTTTTGGGCAGGAATATCACAAAAATCTTGTGTCCTTAGTGGAATGTTATCAGGAGGTGCATGATACGTGTTTAACATATTGTTCTTTTAATTTCAAACATTTCTTTGAACAGATACACCTTAGAAGTCACATAGTACTTTTAATTTTTGTATGTGGTGTGCAGGGGATTGAACCCAAAGGCCTCAAGTATGCCAGCCAAGCACTATACTGCTGAGCCTTATCCCCAGACCATACACAGTACCTTTTTTTTTTTTTTAAGAGAGAGAGATAGATGAAGAAAATCATATTTTTAATTTAGTTTTTCATGTGGTTTTTGTGGCTCTGCCACTTCCTTGTGTACGTGGTGCTGGGGGTTCGAACCTGCATCCTTGTGCATGCCAGGCAAGCGCATCCTTCTGCATGCGTAACAGCTGAGCCATCACTCCAGCCCCAACACAGTACTTTTTTTTATTACTAATCAGGTTGAACTTTATGTATTGGCTAATTGATCTGTAATACTATTCTATAAATGTATGGGATTTACATTTACATACATATATATAAATGAATTTGCATAATTACCTATGGGATTTTCTTGTTCTTATCAATTCTAGTATTTTGATTCTAAGAATTACTTACATGTTAATACTACTTGCCCTTTGGCATAAACATTGCAAATCTGTTCCCTACGTTGCTCTCTTATTTACTTTTCAAGAAATTTTGAACTTTAACTTTTTTTTTTTAGAGAATGGGACAGTGAGAGAGAATCATTTTTATTCAGGTATTCATGTGACTTTCATTGCTCCAACACTCAGTTGTGTATGTGGTGCTTGCGTTTGAACCCACGTACTCTCGCATGCCAGGCAAGCGTCTTAACCACTGAGCACTGGTCCAGCCCCTTGAACTTTAAATTTTTATGTAAGGAGAACTATTAGTATTTTCCAACATGGTTTCCACCTTTGGTGTCATGCTTACAAAAGATTACAGAAATTGTTTTTACTACTACATACTGATTTTCTTTTTGTCTGTTTCCCAAAATAGGTACATTTACGAAAGCACATGGGTGAAAAGTATGCAACTTACAGTGTGAAAGCTCGCCAGTTGAAGTTTTTTGAAGAAAATGTGCATTTTTGAGAATTCATTCTAATCTGCCATATCTGAATACCTATTTTCAGAGGTTTTGGCTTTTAGAACAAATTGTAACAGTTGTTTAAAGCCATTCACCACCCTTTTATATCTCTTTGGGATACTGGAAAAAAAATCAGACAGAACAGAATAATATGAAGCAAGTTCACAAAAGAAAAAAATATTTGGCTTTTACGTTCATTTTGTGAGGAAAAATGTTACTTTTTTTAGTTACTGTTTACTGAGCCTTAAACCACTTAAACTTTATATCTAGAACTTTATTTTTTTAAGGTGTTAATTAGCTTGAAAACAGGGCCATAAAACATTGGAATGGAAGTTTTATATTACACTATAGTGATAAAAACAACAGAGAAACAAATGACTATCTCCAGTGATAATATCTGCTGTTGTTAATAACCTTAGAGAGTAGTTGCCATTATTTTTTAAAAGGCAGTTCACTATAATGGGGTAGATTTAATGAATATGAAGTTCTATGTAGTATTTGAGCAGCTAGATCCCATTTTCACACTCTTAATTTTTAATGTTTTCATTTACTATGAGCCTCATTTAGGGTAGACAAGAATTGAATCTAAAATATTTTGACTTTTCATGTACTAGTTTTGTTAGATTTATTTCTCCATTAGTGAAAACATCTCTCAACTACTTTTCCAATCAAGCAATTTGCAAATAAAGTCCAAGTCTTTTTTGTTATATTGGATATATGTAATGTTTGTCTCTGGAAGAAGTTTGTTTTCATGTGTATCAAGATATTGGTTGACTTTCCAGTATCTTTAAATGTAAGATTTTAGATAACATTTAGTTAATAAGAAGTAATGCTCTTCTAGTAAGTAGTTTTTGATTAGTAAATTTTCACTTCTGTATTCAAGGGACTCTAAAAATGAATACTCTTCCAGATGTTTTCAGTTTCTATTAAAATGTGCCTTATTCGAAAATTACACAGATAAAAAATGCTCTCTTTCAGTCACTTCAGTCTTTAATTCTTACTTTGTGCTTGGTGCTAAAACAGGAGCTGGAGATATTATGGTGACTAAAATAATACTCCCTGCCCTTAAGTAGTTCTCAAAGTCTAGTTTCTGAGAGCTGTTATTTTCGCTTTGCAGGGTTTACTAAAAAACACAACTTGTAAGACCATCTAACTCAGTGCCCAGGTGGGAGCAAATTTTTGGCAAACTGTTGGTCTTTCTGAAATGTTTATTTCTTGCATTTTTGAAAATCATATCTTTCTGAATAGTCATTGATTTTGCTTGTTTTTTGACTTAGTGGTATGAAGTAGAACTTTTTGTTTTAAAGAGGAGGGAAAGAGAATCAATTTTATTTATTTTTTCATCTGGCCTCTCTTTCTCTGACACTTAACTGTATATGTGGTGCTGGGATTTGAATCTGGGTCCTCATGCTTGCCAGACAAGTGCTGCAACTACTGAACCACCGTTCCAGCCACAGTAGTAGTAATTTTTGTTTTAGAATCAAACGAATCTTATCCATACATACTTTCTTATTCTCATGTTGTATAATTTTGTTAATTTTTTTTTATCTTGTCTTAGTTATTTGGTTCTTTTTCTTGAATGCTTAGTTCATTGTTCATCATCCCTAATTAATTTTTTATATAAAAAAATTTTTTTTTGAAGAGAGGACAGTGAGAGAGAGAGAGAATCAATTTTTTTTGAGTTTTTTACAAGGCTTTCGTTGCTCTGACATTTAGTTGTGTACATGGATGCTAGGGTTTGAACAGTGTACTTGCGCATGCCAGGCAAGCGCCGTAACCGCATGTCAGATCTGGCTGTTAACCTCTAAACTGAGGCTAGTGTGATGAAGGAACTAAATTATTAATTTCAGGTCTCTGTTCCCATGGATTAACAAATAAATATATGCTGAGGGGCTGGAGAGGTGGTTCAGTGGTTATAGCACCTTCCTGGCATGTGCAAGGATGCCAGTATGAATCCCAGCACCAAATATACAACAAAGTGTTGGAACAATGAAAGCCACATGAAAAACTAAATAAAACTGATTCTTTATCTCTCTTCCCTGTCCCTCTTTCCTAAAAAAAAAATAAAAAAATATATATGCTGTGAGTTGTGTTAAATGTCATGAAACCCAGAAAGCTAAGTGGGTACGACATACTACTTTTTTTCAGGTGGGGAGTAGGGAAACAGCCTTTAGTGACATCTGGTTAGAGATCTCGGTGAAAGGGCAAAGTAAGTTGTGCGTTTGAGGGAAGGTATTCAACAGGGGACAAGTGGAAGTCTTCCTGTCTATAGCCTGTCAAGTGTACTTGATCTGCCATATTCTGAAAGGTAAAGTGTTGGTATAATAAGATTGCAATTTTGCCAAACTCTTGTATATTTAAGTGTGTTTTGTACAGATCACATCTTATTTAGTGCATATTGATAGAGAAGTGACAGATCACATCTTATTTAGTGCATATTGATAGAGAAGTGACATCTTTTCAGTTAAGTCTCACTTGTTCCAATTATTGATCTCTTTTTCACTGTTAATCTTTTTGCTTATATCAACCCAATATATCTTTCCTCCTATTTTCAAACTTTGGATTTCATCTTGAGACAGTGAGGTAACTTGATTTTTTTTTTTTTTTAAGAGAGGAGAACAGTGAGAGAATCAATTTTATTTGGTTTTTCATATGGCCTTTGTTGCTCTTGACACTTAGTTGTGTACGTGGTGCTAGGGTTCGAAACTGTGTCCTTGCACATACCAGGCAAGTGCACCAGGCCACTGCTCCAGCCTGAGGTAACTTGGCTTTTTAACCGTATCTGGGAGCTTCTTACTCTAATCACATTTATTATACTTAATGATATCCTTGTTCTCATTTTTGTCTTAATTTTTCTTTCTTTCTCTTTTTGGTGATACTGGCAATTGAATCCAGGGGCACTTTACCACTGAGTTATAGCTCTCTTTTTACTTTTATTTTGAGACAGTGTCTTACGAAGTTGCTGAGGCTGGCCTCACAACTTCCGCTGAGCAACATTTCTAACCTTTTTTATTTTGACTTTTATTTTGAGATAGGTTCTCACTAAGTTGCTGAGGCTAGCTGTGAACTTGCAGTCCTCCTGTCTCAGCCTCCTGAGACAGTGATTTTTCTTAAACTCATAATGTGGAAGTCTTATATCCTGGTACTGAGAGATATAACGTTACTTTTAATAATCCTCCTACTCTCATTCCAAGCACAAGGTCTTTTTAAGCACAATGTCCTGGAAGAATTAAAAAGATTTTACAGCTTTGTAGGTTTTCACTTTGGTCCATCTCAAGGACAGCATAGCTTAAATGTTTTCTGCTTAACAATGGCTCTTATTTTAGTGGTACCAAAATGTTATGTTGCCACAAATTTATATTAGTGAATTTTTTCAGAAGTGTTAACTATTGTTAATACTAAACTAATTCTAAGAATTTGCAGCTACAGAAAGTAAATGGTGCATATGTTCTAGAACTATGAAGTTCTTTTAGATTTTTACTAAACAATCAATGAGTGGCCCTTTAGACAGACGAGTTTTAACTGGAAACATTAAAACAGCTTAACGACTCAATGAATTATAAAACTGAGTAATTGTACTGTCATTTGAGGCATTTATTATTTATGTATACATGAACAAAACACTGCATACTTTTGTTTTCTGTTCTCCATTTCAGAACAAGATTATGAAGAGAAGGTCTAAAATATTTATAAACCAAAACAAAACTGGGTTAGAAATGAAATACAAAGGGAACTAAATCTATACAGATCTGTGCTGTAAGAGCAGAGGTGGTATCAGCTCATGTTTTGTGTATGAAAGCAATTTAGCTCATCTCACAGGAAACAAAAGCAGGTGGTGAATCATGAAAATCGAAGTCAATTATTTTTTGCATGCCTCTTACTAATTTTTCTATCTCCTGGTTTCTTGTCTTCTGTGCCTGAGTCTTGAACAGGTAACCACTTGAGGGGATGTCGGCGATAGATGGGCCATGGAGGAAGTGTCAGCTAAACCAGAACAGAGAAAAATGCATAAATTATATCCATTAAAAGTTTAAAAGACCATTATGTATAATGCCTGGTTCCCAAATGTCTCCTAATCTAAAGGTTAACAAAACAATTGCTATTCCTATGGAAGTTCTGAGCCACTGCCCAGACAAGACACTACAAGGTGATGGGAACAAGCCTTACTATTTACACATATGGCTTCAAGACCTAAAAGACAATTGAAAGAGGCAGTGTGAGCCGTGAGAAATTTCCAGCTAGCTTTGACCTCACTGCCAAAGAAAGATGCACCTTGGTATGCAGGTCACACCACCAGACACTTGGACATTCTACTTTTTCAGTGACAGGAGAAACACTGATGGAAAAGATGAAAGATTTGGCCCTGTTTTTCAGTGCCAAAACAACCCAACTCAGAAAACATTGCTACTGACACCCAAATATCCAGAGATTTCTTACCAAACAGGAAAAAGCAAATCCGGCCATAACTATATAGACAGTCCACCCGAACTGTTCAGCCACGTACCCGTAGATAAATCCAACTATCTGGAGATAGACAAAGTATATTAAAAACAGTCAAGCTGGGGGCGGGGCTAAAGAAGAGTAAACGTAAAAACCAATACTTACTGCAGAAAAAAGAATAATGCCCTGAAACATCTGTTCGGCTAGCTTCTGGCCCTTGTAATCCTAGAGGTGAAAGAGTGCAAAAAGGGGAATTGGTTCCACCACCAAGGAGGTACCTTCCGCACGGAGTTAACACTAAGATGGGGAAGTTGTTAAATTCTGAGTTTCCCGGAGAGCTTGTGCATCCTAATAGGCAAGGGGAATCCTTTTGGGGAAGAGAAGCGGCCCCAAGAGGCACAATTCGCGAAAAGAGGCTGGGAACCGCGCAGCACCGGGTCTGTACTGGGAGGGTTTCGAAGCCGCCAGGCTCCAGAGCGGAGTGCGCGGTTCCTCCGGCAGCACGCTCACCATCTGTGTGGGCAGCGAGCTCAGATGTTCCAGCATGACTGGCCAAGGAGACGAACAGAGGAGCACAGACGACCGGCACTGGAGCGCAGCGTTCAGAGGATGACGCCGAATGTCGCCCCGCGGGCGAACAGAGCCGCGCAGTGGGATGGCCGCGGCCCCGGAAGCGGATGTTTCCGACCGGCCGGGACAGCCCGTGGCCCCGCCTCGCGCCATCGCTAGGCGACGTGCGTCTTCTAAATTGGCCGCTGCCCGGCAACCCGCCCGCGAGGACTGAGGCGGTGACGGCGACCACCGGGCTGAGGCATCACGAGCCCGTGAGGGGTTTGCCGTCAGTGCTGCTGAGTCCCAGGAGCCACGGCTTTGACCCGGCAAACTACTGTGCACCGCGGCTTCACGGCATAACGGCTGCCGGAACGCGCCGCGTCTCCATGGCGACGGCCTTTTCTCCGCGAGGACCCCGGCAGCAGGGCTGCCCCACGGCGCCTGCTGGGCACGGCACTCTGGCGGTCAACGCTGCTGTCTAGCTTAGGGTTAGACTGCTCGGCTGCCGCGGAAGTCGTGGACCAGCGGGCAGGTGGACTTGACCCTGCGTATAGAGCACTCGGGCGGCCCGGCAGCAGGCTGGGTCCCCGGGCCTGGGGCGCGGGCGCTGAGCTGGCGGGGCGGGTCTCTGTGCGGGCGGCGGCTCCGCCTCCTCCGCCTCTTCCGCCTCCTCCGCCTCCTCCTCCTCCTCCTCCTCCTCCTCCTCCTTCTACAGCAGGTAAGGGCCTCGGCGGAGTGCGAGACGGGAAAGACCTGTCACACCGAGTCTTAACCCGACGTATCGGGGCCTGGTGGGAACCCCGGAGCGTCACACCACCTGCCCGTCACTTCTAAGCGTAAGGGCCCCCTTTAGACCCCAGGGGTTCCCCCTTCCCCTATTTCAGGCAGCTGGGTATTTCGAAAGCTTGGACCCTTTAGTGATCTAGGCGTGGTGCCCACGTTGAGAGAGAGATCGTTGTAGGGAGCCCGGCCCTCTTGGGGCCAACTGGCTCTCCTGAATCTGATGTGTGTGTAGGGACAGCCACAGACTGGGGTTTTATGACTCCTTAAAGTCAAATTGCAGCTTGCCAGTGAAGGGATGGGAGACGTGACTGTATGCACTCACTTTCTACCGGCAATAAGCAGCCCCCCCCCCCACCGCTCCCTCTATTTCTGGGTATATTTGAACAGACTTTCTGTTGTGCGTTTAAATAGACATATCCTTTTGGATTGTCTGGCTTCAAGTGCCCATCATAGGATGGTCGATACTTTAGAAATTTATGGTATTTGAGCTATAAAGATAAAGGAAAAGGAGATTGTCAGGTTCATTTTGAGAGAGCTCCATTGGAACCCATATTTTTCCTTATGTTGGAATTTGTTTTCCTGATTTTTCCTGAAAATTATGTTGCTTACTTGAGCAGAGAACTATGCATGTTCCTAGATTAGCAAGATCTTTAAACAGATGTTACATGCCTACTACCATTTGCCAGGCATAGTTTTAGGTGTCAAGGATATATCAGTAAATATTTTCATTGGGGGTCTCTTTTCATAGAGCTTACATTCTAGTCAGGGAAGACAGAATAAGCAAATAAATGAGATAATTTGATAATTAAGGAGGAAGAATGATGTGAACTTTCCTGATGGCCTCTGAGGGGATAAGTAAGGGGAGGTCAGAAAGAGGCTGGTCTCTGCTGACCTGCACAAGAGTTTTTGTTTTGTTTTTGACATACTGGGGATTAAATCCGGAGGCGTTCTACCTCCTGAGCTACATCCCCAACAATAAGTTGCTGACACTGACCTCCAACTTGATTCTCCTGCTTCAGCCTACTAGGTAGCTGAAATTACCTGTGTGTGCCACTGTACCCAGTTCAAAAGCATTTTTTTTAAGAGGAAGAATCAGTTTTATTTATTTTTTCATCTGGCCTTTGTTTCTGTGACACTTGGTTGTGTATGTGGAGCTGGGGTTTGGAGCTGGAGTTTGAAGCTGGGTCCTCGCACTTGCCAAGCAAGTGTTCCAGGTGCAGAGCAACTTCGCCAGCCCCTCGAAAGCATCTGAATGTAGGACATGAGTGGGATTGGAGGAGGCTAAAGAGGAAGAGAGTATTGTGTGCAACAAGGAATCTTGACTAGTATGTATAATTACGACACACCAATTAAAAAATTTAAAAAGACAAAAATAGTGGGGGAGTGAGATGAAACTAGAGACTCTAAATTCTTTTCAAGCCTTTAAAATGGAGAGGGCACCCTCGGGAGAAGCCAAGTATGCAATCATTTAATCCTGGAAAATTCACAATTAAGTATATAGACATTTATAGTTACTGTAGGGGAAAAATGTAGAAGAAGCAAGAGACTGGGGGTGGGCAAAGTGGGGTGACTGGATTAGAATAAAAAACATATCATTGTTACCTTATATATAT